>JAYJMH010054993.1:0-13020 GCA_036873815.1 Phacellophora camtschatica | reverse complement strand
ATGACATCGAAACGTCGCTCATTATTATCATTAATATTTATAATAAAATGTTACAAAAATAATATTCTTATTCGAAACGTGAATTTTTTAGTTTAGCTTTTATGCACTATCCAATTAAGTTCAATTAATATGATGTTGAAATTTGATTTTTGACTATCGTATAAATCAATCTAACGCACACATTGTATTAACTATTTGGAGTGTATTTGCCAATGCAAGCATGATGAATTAATTAAAGATTTGCTTTGAGGTATTGGGTTTTTGGCTTAGGAATTTACTCGTGAATCTCCTAACACTGGAACTGTAATCATGAAACCAAATTTGGATAGTTAATCAATCGATTCCAAAAGATTTAAAAGTAAGGCATTTTTAGTGAAGTGGTTAAAAAAACAGATTGAAGCATTGATTTAACTAAGCCATAATTAAATGAAGAAGTTGTTGGTTGTTTTAATTGAGGAATCATTGGCTAATATTGATTGACACAAGCTTATTTGAAGCATAATTCTCTTCACTTCAACAGTAGAATGAATAATCGCCAAATACAATCTCAAATTGAAGAAAGGAGCAAGGAAAGAAAAATAGTAGAAATAATAAGTGAATAATTGAAAGTAATTATGTAAGTAAGTCTAACTGTTCATATGTATATTTATGTTAATTGACCTGTGATGAAACAGCGATTTTGCATGAAAACGAGACTCAATCTTTTACAATTATGTAGTTGGTTACTTGTAAAAATAAGATTACAAAAACCTCTAATCCTTAGCAACCTTTCAAGGTAGATATTTAAATCTTTTTACCAGATATAACATCTGTTTCATTACTGGACAAGTTGCCATTAAAAACTATTAGTTTACCTTACTGGGTGTCCCAAATAGCTACATGTTTGCAAAACCACTGTGGAGGTGCTCATGTATTGATTTTTGTTTGTACCTGTTTGTTATAGAAGGGGCTTCGACTTAAATCTTGATAATTATCATCAAAATGCCCTGTTTGGCAAAGTCAATTCAATAATTACCGAGTTAGTGTTAGTAGAAATTTTGTGATTCTGCAAAATCAGAGGGTTTAGTAATTATCATAAACAGGAACAGATGAATTTCTGAATTGATTTTGTTAACTTTGAGCTAAATTTAATGTATATTTGTATTTGAAAGGTATATTTCTCTAGATTACTTTTCAATCCATAACATGTTACTCTATATTTTTAGCTGATGAAATTACGTGAAAACTTACTTCTGCTTCGGCTATAAACATTATATTATGACTCATATCTGTTATAATGGAACAATGATCTGTATTTCTTGTTGCTTCTCCCCTTCCCAATGATATGGTTCACAATAAACAATCCCAAAGAAAATTCTGATTTTTTTGTTTGTAAAATTAACTACGCCGAAACGCTTTACTTTCAACGCTCAATAAAACTTTTATACCATAGAAAGTAAAACCGCACCGGGAGTAGAATTTATTTTTAATTGATTTCGTGTTTGACGAAGTTCCAGAGAACATCTTAGCAGACTCGCTTAGCAGACTCGCATGAAATGAAAGATATGGTTATTTTGTAGGAAAGATTTCGAATCGAATATGAATTGAATAGTAATTGATAAGGCAGCATGATGTCTTTTCGATTCTCATTGAAGGGTCAGTAAACACAGATCTTCGTTGCTCTTGTGTTATTGGTAACATGTAAAATCTTTTGCTGTTTTTTAACACAGTCCAGGTGTATTCCCTTTGTGATCGAATGTACTCTCCACAAACATCCTCGCGTTTTTTGTTAAAACACTGTGGAAAATCAAAAATATAATCTGCGAAAGCAATAGATTAATTGTGTATTAATTGCGTGTTTAAATGGTTTGTTTGGATGATTAAGTATAAATCATTCATTAATTATACTTCGATTATTTCCTTGTTTGTAAAGATTGTTGTACAAATTTGCAAAGCGTAGCTATTAAATATTAACAAACTCATGGTCATTACTTACAGTAGTAGCCAAAAGATCTTTTTTCAACTAAAGTCTGGAAGTTAATTACTCTTGTTAACTTTGTTTTTCATGAAATTAATAAGTTTCATAGCTATTTAACTGTGTTTCTCCGCCTTTTTTCATGTTAACAATTGCATCATTGGTATATAAATTACACCGCAGTGCTTTTTAAACTCTGAAGGCTGCTCGAATAATTCGTTGTAGGGTTCTTATTGTCAATTTCGTAAATTTGTTAAATGTAAAAAGTTGACAACGTGTGATTTTTGCGGACGTATAGACTTACCCACACTCACTTGTAAAGATTGTGATAAGATGATTTAGTCAGTTCCTATCATTTATAAAATAAAATTTGATGTTAAAACTTTGAGTGAAAGCTAATTGTTCAACTATGCAAAACATAAGTATATGTTTAACACAAAAATTTATTGATAATAGCTTTAAGTTTTTTAAAATCGAGTTGACCTTTAAATTAAACAATCAAATTAACGAAAATCAATTGAGAATAAAGAGCAAACTGATTCAGGTGGTTTTACATAGATACGAAGATATGTATTTGCTGATGACTCTAAGCAATCAATATTTACAAGGTTTAAACAATGATTTCTTTGTGGAAAGAGTCCATTTTCTTTTTATGTTGAGCATAATCGATGACATTTTACTGTGTTGTAATTATCTGTCTTTGTGCATACTAAAAAGCAACTGAAATGTAATTATTGGCATTCTCCTTGATGAAACAATCTATTCTTTGTTTCTCTGTTTCGTGAGAGACAGTTATTATTGTTTTTGGTATTTTCTTGATTGTTGTCAGAAATAATAACAATAACGGCCGAGAGCATTCTGTAAAATTATCAATTGTGATATTCAGTTCTTGATGTAGTAACTTTAAATTGAATATATTGTGTCTTTAGAGACCAATGATTTAATTATTAATATAGAATACGGTGCATTCTGATACCAAGATGGGAACCATCGTCTTATGTTGAGGGGTACGAAGGGGGATTTGACCCCATTGTTCCTGTAAAGGATCCTTAACGTTCATTGATGAATGGCAACATACAACGATTCATTACAATTTAATTGCTGCTTGCAATCAATGACACCAAAGAAACATTACGAAAAATCTCTGACTCGGTCAAGGTAGAAATCTCAATAAAAATTAATGCCATGAAATCCCAAGGCAGTTCCGGTGAACATTTTTATTTTATAAATAAAATCTGTTTCCTTTGCGATGGTTGATTCAAAAAGTAAAATACTTATCTATCAAGAATGCGTCGAAGAAATCAATTCAGAAATGCACCTGTAATTGTCACGAGATTTTGACGTTTATGGTCATTATCAAACCCTCTGCTAATGCAGAAGCATAAAATCATTAAACCCTCTGCTAATGCAGAAGCATTAATTTTGAGGGTATATTGTTTTATTTTTGTGTAAACATAAGTGAAGATTCCGGATGAAATATTCTTACATTGTGAATCTGGACGTTAAATTGTAGTCATTTTTCTCCGAGTTGATGTTTGGGTTGTGTTCTTGACAGAAACAATATACACAATACAATTCCCATCCTATCTTAAACAGTGTTTAATTCTATGTTCAACAGTCTCTAAGGAACAAAAATGCCGTTGATTACCATAGGTTCTTTCATATCATTGTATGCAATGTAAAATTCTGTATGTAAAGCGATGTTTTAGTGGTCAATCTTTACACAAATTCTTGCTTTAACAATGACACATGTAAGCTTTTTGATTAGCGTAGTTCACATTTACCAATTGTTATACTTTCTACCTGTGAGACAGTTATAACTAAAAAGACGGCTTCTTTGCCATTATTCTTGACATTTTTTTACCTGTCAGCCATAATCTTATTGATTCAATATGAAGTCTTTCTCATAGTTTACCAGATTACTTTATCTACGAATGTATGATTTAATTTTTCCCGTCACTTCTAACTGGTTGATCTGTCCTGGCAAGATTTTAATTTTAAATGCCATTGAGTTTAAAATATATATTTTTGCTTGTTTTTTCTATTCAAGCATCATTTTCACATTTACATGTTTAAGTATGTTTAATCAGTTCAATTTTCAAAAGTTTTATTTTGCTCATTAATTACCACACTCCATAATTAATTTTATTTGCAATTTAAATTTTGCTTATTTTGGTAACACAGCATGATGGTTTGCGAGATTTGTTAGCTTCTTTAAAATTTGTTGGGTTATTTAAAAGTTATGTTTCTCTAATTTGTATCTTGACTATGTTGGTACCACTGTCTCTGGAATCACCAGTTTCTCTTATATATATTATATACCTCAAGATTTCTCATATAGTTTTGAGAAGCTCTGAATAACCTTTTCAGTATCACTTAATATATCTGGGTTTTTTCATCCTATGTTTAGAGTATATTTTTGGAATAATTAAGTAGCGGAACTCCATGCTGTGCAGCTATTTTGTAACGACGAAATATTTTGTTGATGAGCAATGGTTTGTAGATATTATTGACATCAAAGAGTTTCTGTACTAATTCATTGCTTTGGACACAACTTTTGTTGTGAATGAGTGGTTTTGAATTTAGAGAAGTCGTTGGTCGTGGTGGTAAAATGAAAAGCTCTTAATGTGAAGCGAACATTTTAATAATACAGTCATGGCAAAGACAACGGGACACCGACGGGATATACGACAAGTATCTTGTAACTAATGGACTCAGCATCTAATGGATCAAATAGTGTGGTTACGAAAACACTGAAGAAAACATAGGAATAATAATTCAGAGCTTGACTTAATTGGATTGGAATCAGGTCTGTTATCGATCAGTTTTCAAGGTTTTGTTTTGATCTCCATGAACTTGAGTGTGTTTTTGAATATTTAGCAAGATTATCTTCTAAAATCGAGAATCGCACTGTTTTACACTGTAAAGAACCCATATTCCATTCTTGAAGTAATCGCAGTGCTTTTATAGTTAGTCTTCTTAAGTATGGCTAAACCCATCGATATATCTTTGAAGAGAGCTGTCCAACCTTAATGGAATCATTAATTTCTCTGTAATCACAAAGTACTTCAGTAAACATTACTGCTCCGTTGCCTTTCTCTATCAGCATTAATCTTAATACATCATGCGATAATAGAAATTATAATTTTATCCTGAGCCTTAAAGATCGGGCGAACCTTGTTAATTAACGGAATTAACAGCAATGGATAAGTGAATCCAAAATTGTACGCAACCCGCGCAAATCAAAGTCTTCCCACGGCAGCCAGATTTTAAAAGTAAATTTGATGAAAATTATTCGATGAAATTACATTCACTGGTTAATTGCTTGCTATCATATCTGAATGAGTTTATTTGTGCGGTCATTGCACTGTCTTACTCTCCAACGCATGCTTTCTCTACCTTTCCCTCTTTTGTAATTAGCACAATTAAATATTCATACAAAACATTACGTTCGTGTGTATTTTGGTCAAAGAGTTGACAGACAGTGTATTGTTCTCTTGCATGGATGCTTACGCAATTTGATTGGCTAGTAGCATACGTTGAGTGACACCAGCGCAGTATAATAAGGACGTAGAAAGAGTTCCGCAGAAGAAAGAATACCTCATACTGTGGGTAGCGCCTTCTCGCGCAAAGAACTTTCCTCGCCGCGTTTGCGTACAGAGTCAGAGCGTGTGTTATGGAGGATAGCTATGCAAGAACAGCTCTAACGAATACAGCCCTAAGAGGAATTAATCAAAACGAACGTACAAGTGGCTACACGCAAAGATCAAGCATTTTACACGAATTTGAAAATTCTGTTTCTGAGACAGACACGATGATCACAATTTTAAATAGAGGTAATTTTCAACAATGCAATTTATTATCATCTGTCACTTTTCTTTGATTAGTAATAGTGCAATGAAATGTTCGGATAAAATTAAAATAAAGAAACCACATTTAATCTTCTTTGCCTTTCTAAAATCATGCATCTTCTTCTTTGCTGACAATACGAAATCGTGAACTAATTGGGCTAACTAATTGGACATTTTTAAAGCCTTGGCTTATCATATATCGTTGATTAATCTGTCCTCTTTCTTCTTAATTGCTTTTAGAATTTAGACTAATTTGCCAAAATTGAATTTCCATTAATCATCGTTTATAACAAACAGTATAAATAGGAGACAACGAATTCAAACATTGGTTTAATTTCAAAGTGAATTTTAATAAACACCAACATCATGGAAATACAAGTCAGGATCTAATTGTCTGTGTTCTTTCTCTGTGCATTGTTTTACTTTGTTATTCTTGCAAAGCCTAAAGTGTGTTAAGTGTGTTCCATCTAGACGCGGTCAAACGCTTGCTGGTCGAACGCTTGCTAGTTACCAGCACAAGTAAGTTTGCATTATTTTTCGTGCTTATGTTTCCTATTTCGCTTCGAAGATCATGGCTTATGAAGATAAATAATTCTAATTTTGTTTTGCAGCTTCAGAAGAAGAGCAGCGAGATTTATTTACATCTAACAGTAAAATTGGTTTAATGTCATCAAAAGATGTGGAAGATTCAGAGAGGGTTAATGCACGTGAAAATGACAACCGCTCTTCCCCCAACAAAAGCATGGATGATACCTTGGATACAGAGGACAAAATATTAAAACAGAAAAGGCACAGAACACGGTTTACTCCTGCTCAACTTAATGAACTTGAAAGATATTTTGCAAAGACACATTACCCCGACATTTTTATGAGAGAAGAGCTTGCAATGAGAATTGGCCTCACGGAATCTCGAGTCCAAGTAAGTTTATCTAAGTTGTCTGTATTAATGTTTTTCCTTATCAGCATTATTTTTGTGTTATCAACTATCTTAATGCTTCCTTCAAAATTTGATCTCAATTTACAGATACTAATTTGTCCTTAATTTCGAAAAGAAATCGCTGCTTCTTGCATTACTATTTTCGTTAGGCCAAGCTTCCCTGATATAAACATGTACCGAAAGTTTCTTACTGGTCACATCTTTGTTCTTTATCAATTTATGTTAAATTTTGAATATTTGCAATGATTTAATTGTTGAAAAATAATTGCTAAAATTTGACTGATTATTTTGTAATAAGAGTTAAGAAATATGTCTCAAAAGTATGTCGTTGTATTGTTTTGAAGTGTATAGCTACAATACATGTTTATTCTTTTGCTGCATCTGATACAATCCTCCCTTTTCTGATTCGTATTACATGATACACTAACACACAGCAACATTAAACGTGCAATAATAGGCGTGTTGTATTCAGCATTTATAAACAAGGAAATTTGTGCATATCAATGTTTATATAATACGGTATATATCTACTTTTGTGTAGTGTGCAACGGTTGGATTATTTGCTTGTTTAAATATCTTGCGTTATTAAACAACTTTACATTTTAGATTTTGCTCCAAGCATTTATCAGATTTGTATTGTTATAACTTACCAACGCTGTAATATACGTAATTCGAAACTAAGGAGAGTTTCTTTGAATATGTAGCTAAAGGCGTTTTTGACTTATCTAAACAATGTACGGTATTTTTGAATGCGCTCAAGAGACATACATTCTTCTTAATCTACGACAAAACACACGTTGAATCCATACTATGCCTAATCGTAAGACTGTGATCTCTGTACTTAGCCTTACTTGAACTTACTACATTTAATATTTGTCTACGTAAGAACACCTACTTAATTATAAAAAAATTAGCTTGCCAAACTTAAATAAACTCTTACGTCAGCCAGCTCTAAACTAACCATAAGGATATTTTTCTCACACATTAAGAATGACATAAAGTTACTTGAGCAACACTTTTTAACCTATCAAGTGTAAATTATATAGCTATTTAACCACTTTGATTTAACTTCAGTAATCTATTTCATGGAAAAGTAACTTTCATATGAATTCTTTCTGTCGCTGTAATATTTTTCTCTTTCAATTGAGTAAAGATGCTTTACATGCTTCATTAATTAAATAATGGTTATATTTGTAAGAAGAAAAGTTAATTTTTACTGTTAATGTAATTTTCTCTATCTCTCGTTGTCAAAAGTAATTGCAAAAGAAGTAATGTATGATAAACTTTATGAAGAATATATTCAGTGAAGTGTTTTTTAAATTCCAAAAGATAATATTACATGAACACAATGATTATTTGATAATTTCCTAATGTCATTAACAAATTGATAATAAACAAATTGGAACAAAATCTTTGAGCGTTTTCAAAAATAAATCTCTAACTCTTGAATTAACTAATTTCTAACCTTTATGATTCTGATTTTGGAGCACTCAATTGCTAAAATGTTCATTGCGGTGTAGTTAATTTTATGATGGTATTGTGATTAATGAATAGTTTTAAATACATGTCAGAATAATATTCTCAAATCTTTATACAAATTCTAATAATTATTGATAAAATATATATGTTATTTGCTTTATCTACTGCCTGCCTCAAAAGGTACGGATTTGATCACGTCTGGCAATGAAAATAATAATTAAAACTCTGCTATATGTGCTTACTGTCACTCATTGATAGTAAATTTAATCAAATATATTTTGTAAAGCACTTTTAGTGCCTTTTTCAGTCAAGATATTCATCTTGAAAGTTCAAATTGTGCACCACCCTCAAACCAGAGCTTCTGCAGAATGGCCTATGGAAGATCTGTATTACCCTGATATAGAATAACACAATATGATATAAACATATAAAGAGAGATAATATAAAATACAGTGTGTTCTAAAAATATGGTAACATTTTTGAAAAAGTTTGATGGCAAAGATACTACTTTAATACATCTAATAATATATAAGTAGCAATATTGAATTTTGTACCTTACTTTTCAAAATTGATGCTTTTGATAATGAATGAGATATTCATCTTCAAACACCAAATTTGCAATCACAGGAAAACAAGAGTCTTTAACTAAACCGGCCTCAAGCATCACGTTGGAAAACACTTTTAATTGTCCACAAAGACACTTTCAGTGATGTAAATATTGCCAGATCTATTTAAAAAAAATAGCTTGAAGATATCAAATTTAGGGTTTCGAGAAGAATATCTCATAACTTCAGGCATTGGTTTTGCCTTATAAAGTAGAAACACTGTAAGCTAGATGTTACGTTGCAAGCATGGCATAGTGGTTAGATTGCACGCATGGCATAGTGGTTAAGGCGCCGGACTCATAACCTCAAGGTCGTGGGTTCGAATTCCACCAAAGGCCATACTTGCTGCGAAAGTGTGAGGTATCGGTCGCAGCCCTTCATAAGTTTTACCACATTCAATTCAATTGAAGGCAAATATAGTTAATTTGCAAATAAATTTACGTTCAATTATATACTAATTATATACTATTGCCACACGTGTATATCTATTGATATTTTGCTGTCAAACGATAGTTGCGCTTTTAAATTATAAAGATATATGACATCAGATAAGTTATAAAATCTCTTAGTCAACGAAAGTTTTAAGATTTGCATCGAAGTAAAATTTAGATTTTTCTACTGTGATAGTCATGAAATTAGGAGTGAATTTATATTAAATGAACGGTGAAAAAAGAAAGCAAATTACAATATTTAAAATTCATGTCAATGAACTGGTCGAAGTTAATTTCAGTAGCATTGTTATTGTAGCTTGTTGGATGTATAATTATTTCATGCATGATTACTCTTTACAATTATATCAGTGTCCCGCTTGTCAATCCTTTACTTTAACTTTTAATACTTATCAAATCTTATCTTATTGTAAATCTTATCAAATACCATTTTGTAGAATTATGCAATTAACCTACGTACAAGCAAAGACTTTATGGTGTCATGTATCAGAGGCAATTCCCTCAGTCTTTTGATCTCCACTTTCAATCATTTATGGAACGATTCAAGGTTTTGTACTTGGTCCTCTGCTTTTTTAACCTATTTTATCAATGATTTGCTTAACGTATCAATGAAATATACTATTTGTAAAACTAATTGCATTATCTTCCAGTTCTCTCTCTCTCTCTCTCTCTCTTTGTAATTTTGGGCATTGTAATATAAATAGGGAGCAGGCACATCACTGTAGTTAAATTTATTCTTAATGGAACAGTTCATGATGGAAGTTCTTGGGACTACTATTCGATAAAAATTTAATCTGAAATAGCATCTCAATGAACTTAACAAAAAAACTAGCAAGTACTTGTGGCCTAATGTTGAAATAAAAGCAGTAATCCCGCAAAACGATGAAGCATCTTTTTTTAATTAGTCTCTTTCCCTCTATTGTTCTTATATGTCTTATAATAATTTATTTGTGTACAGGGTGGCCCAATCAAATGTGCCCATCAGGCCATCAGTTTTCTTTTCTCTTGACATTGTTGCAAAAGACCACAGCTCAAAGTTCGATACCCTGTCTGCTAAAATCTATTGAAGGAAAGCCAACGTTAATAGCTTTTTCAAAGCGACAATTTAGTATTTTCCGCATGGGGGGGGGGGTTGTACATGACCCACGGTGTACGTGCCGCTAAGATTTTATAAAGCAACCCATCTTTAATGTTCAAATGTTCGTGTATACCCAACATTAATGTTGTATTTCATTCAAAAACAGCCAACAAAAGGATAATTTTTCATATCTAACCCAACATTAAAGCATTTTTTCTAAAAATCATACCCATGTTTAGAGAATTTTCTGCCATGCGACCCATCATTCTCGGTGGCACATACCCGCACCCAAATATTAGAGTCTACCCCCCTCCTATGGGTATTTTCAAGAGATTGTAGCTGTATTAATCATTTATTTTTGTCTATTTGTGTATACATCAGTTATTATTTGGTAAATTTTGGTAAACAAGGTATCAAATTGTAAATTAAAGAATCTGATATAAAAAAGTACAATAAGTCTTAACTAAACTAAACCCCTTTACTACAGCTTTACAAACGTGGGGATATTTTCTTGGGCCACAGTACTTTACAATATGGAATTACTGTTCAGGGTCAAACTTTTGTCAAAAAAGTTATCTGTTCATCAATATTCAACCAGGCAATCTAATTGCGATTAGTTTTTGGCTCATAGATATAGTCTCCAGTATGGATTAAAATTAAATATGGAATTATTTACCAGTAGAAATCAGAGTTTTCTTTGAAATATTAACTCACATTTGCAGAAATTCCTGGAATACTTTTGTAACACGTCAGCCACCAATTTCTTATTTTCTGCTATTGACTTTGATAAGGTGATAGCCATTTTTAGAAAAGGAGGCTTCCTTCTCGTTAGTTAATTTACTCAGGGAACCCCTGTTAAAGAATTCCCAGCACACAACGGAATCTATCGTGTATATATTTTTCGATTAGCTTCTTTTAATTTTATATAAAAATTGCAATCCTTTCTTTTGGCTAATTAAATCATGATTAAATTATATATTGTAACTTTAATTTATTTTTTAATATTAGATTTATGTAGATTGTTGTTTATATGGGAATGTAAATGAAAGGAACTGATACTGATTTATGTGATGTTAACATCGTTAAAAATTATAACAATCAATAATAACTAAGATTGTTTTTTTTAAATAATGTGAATAATATGAATTATATTATTACTACGAAGAGGCTAAATTCTAAAGTAATGATGGTTATAGGACATTGGTCCTGGAATAATCTGGTCTTGGTAAACTTAGATTTTATTGATAAAAATATTATGCATATGTCATAATAAGATTGTTGATCAACTTTGAAATTGGTACTGAAAAACAATTTGTGTGGTAAGTATTTTCATGAGTGATTTCACGGTTTTATCAATCACACACGGCTCACTTTGTCGGTTTTTAGTTGAGATGGCGCGGCAATCCTTGATCATTCATGTTATAACTATTTTGCATTGTTAACAACGCATAAATATTTAAATTTTGCATGTTGCGAGTGTTTTAACAGTCATTGATTGATTTCAATCTTTCTTAGTCTGATAAGCAAAATCGAAGTGTATTTTAAGCCGATCTTTTTGCCATCATTTTTTCAACTTTATTTTCTAGTCTTTTCACTCTAACTAATCTTGCATCTTATATCGTTAAGATTTTCTGGGGGTCATCCACCGTTTCTAATCTTACGTTGATTCTTTTCTCACCACGATCAGCTGTTTTTTTTTCTTCTAAATATCTTAGAAGATACTCAAAACACATTAAAAAATGTATTGCAGCACTTATTTTCGTTTTCATTTCGTTTTTCAATTTCTATTTCAATGCTGATGCAATAAATGCTTCATTACGCAAAAGCACAAATTTGTAATGGCAGATTTTCTACAGACACATTACATTACACTCTTAAATAGTTTTTTAACAAACATCGGCATGAGACTGGAACTATTTGAATTCATTGCAGTTTAATTAGCTGTCAAATCAGGAACGTTTTTATTGTCTTTTGTTTTTACCACGTGATTTCTGCAGAATTTGGAAACATGAAAAATGGCCAGTTTATTTATCTTGAAAAGTACTTTAAATGTTTATTTGGATGCTTATTTAGAAAGTTGTAGCAAACAAAATGAGTTTAAGCAGTTATTGTTGCCTAAATTTATAATTATTAATTTGTCTTAACTATCAAGGTGCATCAGCAAGTTAATTCTAATTGTTAATTCAATTAGAAAAAAGAAAAAATAGCCTTTATACCATACCTTTCGAAATCGTAGCAGCACTATTGTATATGTCTTTTCCGCTCCGATTATTGTTTTCTGAAATATTGTTTATTGTAAAACATTAAAGCAAACTTCAGAAACGAATGACTTAATGAGTTATGGGTACTAACTTGACAAGTACTAACTGGCTTCCTTATTCTTCCTTGTTATTTTTTATTGTAATGTCCGGCGTATAACTCGAATTTCTTAGACCGTAATTTCCAAAATCTTGCATCGACTTACTGTATATAATTCGGATGGGCTCTGGATAAGCTGTATATAGCCCGGTTATATATAACTGCGCATTCTTTATTTGTGTAAAAATCTTACATCGACTTACTGTATATAATCCGGATTGGCTCTGGATAAGCTGTATATAGTCCGGTTATATATGACTGCGCATTCTTTATTTGTGTAAAAATCTTACATCGACTTACTGTATATAA
>JAYJMH010054982.1:0-11472 GCA_036873815.1 Phacellophora camtschatica | reverse complement strand
TACAATAAAAAAATAATATTTTCAACTAATTTTATTTTTTTGATCATTTTATAAACTATGAGAAATGGAAAAATTTTATTTAAATACCGGGTTAACCCCCCCCCCCAAAAAAAATAAACGGATAATTTTCGCCGGCTACCATAAATTGTATACTATGTCGATTACGATGATTAATTTGACATTAACTAGTTTTGAATAATTTTTGACGACTTTTTTGAAGGCTTGTGCTTCCACTCAAAATGATTTTTGGAAAGATTTCGGTTTAGCAAACACTCGAGGACACTGAAAAACATTTATCAGATTTCTAAAGCTTGAGAGCACGCAAATAAAAAGAGGTTCCCGCGATATTATCCACGAATCAAAGACTGCTTCAGTTTTCACGTATTTTTAGTTGTTTTTACGTGTCAGTTTTCACAGTTTGAACAAATACTTTCCTCTCAATTCAAAATGTGAAATAAACTTACAAGCATTGCCACTGACAATCCTGACCCTGGTCTCTAAGGCCATGTGAAGGTCCTCATTCAGTTTAGCTGCACTGGTAAGGCCTGACATTGGAGGGGGAGAAACTAGTCTGTAGCCGACTGTTTGAGGATTAAGTGCTATTCATCCCATAATAATTCAACTCTGCTCACTGTGGGATGGTTAGTAGCCCCCATGGGGGCCTCTAACAGCACTTTATTCCTGCGTTGCATATAAGAGTCATGCTTTCCTAAAAGTATCGAATCAATGACTGACCTGATTGACATCAATGTTTTTCAATGTTTTCGAGCTTCTGTGAGATCGAAAATTTTGTGAAATCTTTTATAGAGCAACAAGAAATATGCCAACAATTGTTTTTTACCCTCTAACATAGATTTAAACTTCAATCATCGTAATCAGCGTAGTACACGATATATTCCGAAGATTATCCGGGTTTTTTTTCGCACCCAGTATGACATAAATAATTATGACATAATTACTCCTAAAATAGAAAACTGAGGATTTCAAAGAGGAATATGTCTCATATTTTTATAATATAGTTTTGCAGAATTTGAAACTTGGCGTATCATTGTTGTTTGCTGCTAAATATCAAAGAGGTGCTTGTAATTATACTTCGCTTGTAAGAAACCACAAAATGTTCCTCATATTTCTGATATTTTTTAGTTTAAAATATGAATAGACTAGCTTTTTTTTAATTGGAGATATATTTTTAATACATTTTTCTGAGTGTCTTCAAATTTTCATACATTACCTGTCCATCATATGAAATTGCAGATTCATTGAGATTGGTATTTGTGTTTTAGTTTTGATGTTTTAGTTTTAATGCAATATTTTAGATTTAGTTTTAAAGGCAACATTTACATTTTAAAATCAGGCATTCTTACCGATGTCGCCTGCAAATGAGGAAGCTTTAGAAAATTATTGCGTGGTCACACCATTCATCGAGGTAGACATAAATATTCGAAATGATGACGTGAAAGCAGAAATAACATTGCCATTCCAAAGACGTCTGTCATCTAGAGGCAAGTTGTTTGTTTTAAAGAAGAATACCAGGACAAGTAACTGGTTGAATGAAACTGACAATTGTAGCCTTCTTTTTGAAGAAAACAAAATTGTCACCTTTTCTGTCCAAAGCTTCAGCATGTAAGTTTTACTTATTGTCACGATATTTTTTATTGCCAAGGCAACCTCATGAGACACTATGTTCCAAATAATTACAAAAATAATGTTCAAATGGGTAACTTAGATTTTAGAATTTTAGATTTCAATTAACCTCAAATGATGTTATTCCAATTAAAACTCTAAGAAGCTGGTGGGATTTTTTCTTTGAATTTAAATAACATTGCAGCATTTTAGGACATTTCTTCATCCAAAAACATAAATATGTTCAAGTTGTAAGCTATAAGTCTAACCAAACTGTTCAAAACATAGAACATGAAATTTTACGATGTTGCGTTGATTGTTCCAGCGTATTTTCTTTCCAAAAATTAGTTACTTTCGAATAAGCCCTTCTTTTGAATAAGCCTCCCTCTTCATGTGATTTTTCAAATAAGCCCCCTCTCGAATAATCCCTCCCCCTATTTTATCAAAGCAGAAATCGAATTAGATCCCCTCTGATTTTCTGTCAAATTCAGTAAGAAAGACAACACATTGATTACAAACTTTCCAGAATTCTTGGTTTTACTACCATACCTATGTTTAGTTTCATACAAGATAGTTTTTCTTGGTAAGACTGGTGCTTTTTTTAGATAATGCTCTCAGGGAAGCTAACTTTTGAATAAGCCCCCTCCCCCCCTCTCAAATAAAAGGTCTAAATCAAAGGTCGAGTTTTGATTAAGCCTCCACCCGGATCAACGGATTGAGAATCAACGGATTATCTAGCTTGGTGGTTTTCAAATATTTTCTATGCTATATAAAGATTTAATTGATAATAATAGTGTATAATTTTTTCTCTTTCAGATATATTGTGGCAATGGTTAAAGCTACTGCTAGTTATGCGTTCGATACTTTGTGCTTGCTTATTGACAAACTTTACAGACAACAGAATCAGCGAGAACTGATGTTCTTGATGTACAGAGGCAAGCCAGAGTTTCCTAAAGATGATCCAAAGAATCCAAGCGGTTTTTGTCTTACCGTTGGTTGCATGCCGACACCTTGCAGTCCTGGTCAAGTGTCCAAATGGAAACTCGAAATGGCCCAGATAGATACTGAGGAAAAGGAGACAACTGGGAAGGCTACTTACAAAGAAATATGCTATAAACCAGTTCTTGCAAATATAGAGAATAACGATGAAATTGTTGTTAAAGTTGAAGGTCAGTTTCACACAACAAGAGAGCGAAACTTTTGGTAGGTTTTTTGGTACTTCATTATGACTTTTTTCTTATGAAAAAATTCCACCCTATCAGACTTCTGAGAGATTTTCATATGCCGGTATTTAAATCATTTAATGTGCAGGGTGTCTTAAAAACGAGTTTTATATTTTACCAAAATAGGGAATTTTAGCAAATAAAATGCGGAGGGCTTTGGCAATCTCATAAAAATATGTTTTTTTTCTCCAGAAAATACCCATTAACCATCACCGTAATTCTCAATGAACATCATGCAAAGTTAAAATTTTTGATTTACAATTCTTTTGAAGAAATTCTGGCCTAATTCTTCAAAATGTGACGCTTTAGGCAAAAACAACAATAACAACAACAACAACAACGTCTCCACCGTCGTATTTATTCCCTAGGACCAATTCTATTGAATTTGATTACTGAAGGCAATATAGCTCTGCGGTTTGTTTCGAATCTCTCGCTCCCTAATAATACTCTCTAATAACTAAAAGACAACACATCGTTCACTCTAATACGTTCGCAAAGAAAAGTCGTGCACTTTATTATTATTATGAATTAAAACTATACACCCGTGACAATTCATTGTCTTTTTTGTTCAATTTCTGTTGATGAAACTCTTATTCAAAATGTGTTGCTGTGATATGTTATATAATGACTATTACGATTCAACATATCATTGTAAGGCACGGAACACAATTTATTATCTTCATATTACTGTTTGTAGAATTCATAATCGTTGAAATTCATAAGAAACAATGATCACCAAAATGTCAATGAGAGGCATGACACTGAAACCATCTCTTTTACATCAGCCATGATCAGCCATGAGAACTTTCTCGGTCACATTAGCAAAGCTTTTTTGCCAGAGCTCAGTGAGTTTCTGCCCGTTTTCCTGAATAACTCTGTATAATTATTCCCAAGATTTTATCAAACGTTAAGTATGAATTAACGAATATGCAAATTAGATTGCTGTAATTGTGCTAACTCTCCGGTATTTCGGAAAATAATATTAAATCGAAAATAATATTTTTGAGACACTCTGTAGTAGACCACATTCGCGTTATGTAAGATACTTGTGTGACATAAAATAACACTTATACATTGAAACTGCTGCAATGAAACCTTGAAATACCAAAGCAAATCAAAAGATTTTACCCAACGACATCTGAAGATAAACACAACTTCCTTAGAAAGATTTTAAGGAAGAAGGAATTAGAGGCGGAAGTAATACAAGGCAGTTTTTTGAAATTTTCAAAGTATGGTGAAGTGCACAAATTTTATACGTCAATGCACACTATGGAATGCCAAATGCAAAAACAAAATCTAGTTTTTATATTTAAAATTTATGTTTATATTTAAAATAAGTCAAGAATATTGATTTTATCAAAATAGGGATTTTACCATGAAACAATGAGAATTTGTTACTGTGTCTTTGGGAAAGTAAGCACAATATTAAAATGGTCAATTTATTTAGAGATAGATTTATTTGTCTGTGGTACAAGTGCTTAAAATAGGATTTCTAACTTCTAATCTATATATTCAATGTCTTTTTAGCATTGGACAAATTTAAAAAACAAGGAATAACTAAGCTCATGTCAATTTTACCAATGATTGAGTAATTTTTCCAGATTTTGCTTCAACGAATGGGCAATGATGGAATCTTATTAGATCTGATTTTTATATAAAACTAATTTAATATTCTTTTGAAAGCATTTTAGTCATTCATAACCTTAAATTTAGGTTCAAGATTGACAGAATTGGGTATGACCGTTTTCATGTGAAAAAAAGTAGTGAAGGGTGTAAAGATGAAAATTATGCATGGTGCTCGTTACAAAGAAAAGATGGAGTTATTTGTGATTTGCCATATGATTCAAATTTTGGCTTTGTGAGTATTCAATTGTTTGTCTTACTTGACGTTACTTGATTAATTTTTGAATGCATTCTGTGCACGAGCGATGGCATTTGATAAAAACAAGACCCTAAGACCATAGGACCGGACCATAAAATTAAAAGCAAACCAGCAAATGTACCACGATAGTGACAAGATCTTTCACATGTATGTGTAAAAAATAATTTTCTTTCATATTCAATGCCTCGGTATTTTTATGAAACCATACACACTGTCCATGTGCCCCAAAACTTGTCAGTAAATGGGCCCATTTCCCTCGAAAGTTCATCAAACTTGGGTCTAAAAATCAATCGCCTTAAAATTGATCTAAAATATTAATTAAAACTGAATACAAATTCAAATTTTTCAACCAATTTTTCAGTGAATCCAAGCCTTACCATCTCAGATTTCCCTGAAAATCGGATTCAATTTCTCTGAAAATTCAACTCCAATATATTGTCAAACGTTTAAAAACCTGACCTCTTAAAAATTTAGCAAAAAGTTTTCTCAAAAAACCTGAATAAAATTACCCGGCATAGCTTCAATTTCGTCAAAACTTTCTCTGTACTTATATGCACATTATTTTAACATAAGAATTAAATAAAAATGATGGATTCTATGGTTTGTAGATTGTAAAATTCTCAATTTCTTACCGGGTGAGTCAAAGAACGGTTGTGGCGTTTAATTCGCTGTAGTTTGAATTATACTTGTTCGATATTGGTAGTTAACAGATTGTTCTGCTGCTGAAAGACAAAATTATTATTTTTTTTTAATTTTGAAACACTTCACATTAGAATTATAGCAGCCTAAAAATATTTGATTTGTCAAAAAGCAGATTGCTTGAACTGTTGGAAAATGGTACAAAAAGAGGGCCGATGAAATATTGTTTTTCAAGGCTCTAACCAATGAAAGTTGGCTTATTTTTTGCTGGTTACCAAATGAGTCCCAGGAAACTATTTCCAAATTTTTGAAATAAACTCGTTAGAATTTTCCAACGCGCACTTAGTAAAACGTTGTAAAACATCATCGTTATTTGGCGAGAAACACTTTGCACAATAAATGAACAGGTCTCAGCTACATAATCTATGAGTTTGTAGCTTTTGTAACGTAAATTAGCTTTAATTTCGACCGCGTACACAGTAAAACAGTGTAAAACTTAGTTTTTATTTAAGACACGCTTTGCACTGTAAATGGACAGGTTTAAATTACAGATTCTTTGAGTTTGTAGCTTTTCTAACGTAAAAATCCCATAATTTCCATCGCGCACGAAGTAAAACAGTGTAAAACATCGTCGTTGTTATTGATGAGAAACACCTTGCAACATTTGTATTTGCAAGCAAATTAGATGGCAAATGTTCATTGGACTACAAAGATTCCCTAGTGCGGATTTTTCGTTATGGTTTTCAAATGTTTTTTTGAAAGACATTAACAATGCGTGATTCAAAATTGTGTTGTTATTATTTTTCGACCATTCACTTTGTTTGAAATACCCTAATTTCTTTATTTTCTTCAGTTTGGAATACCCTACGTTATTTAGAAGAGGATTTTTCAAATAAACTTCAATTTAGGCGCTTCATTTCAGACAATGGATGCACCCAATATGTTAACAGCTATGTTAGTATTTGGGGGAGAAGAGATTTCATCAAACTGGGTATTTCCATTGCTACTTTCCTCAATAAAATCAAACGCCGCAAATTTTTTTTTGACTCATTTTCCATTTAATTTAATTTAATTTAAAGTTTTTCTTTAAATTTTTGCAAGAATGTAGACCGTGTTTTTCTTTTGGGATATGATTACGGACTTATGTTTTAATGCAATTTCAACACAATATTTCAGGAATATTTATCTCCAGAAATGGCTTCTAATGGTAAGTCGATGTATTTCCCATACTTTTCTCAATTGTTTTAGAATAGAATAATGATTCCGGGTATCTATAGAAAAAACTGTTCACATATATAAAATGACAAAAGCAAAAATACTTAGCCGATCTTTATTTGGGAAACGTCTTGTTATAATTAATGAATCGAACTATTTTTTGATGATTGTATCGTTAATAGTGCAAATCTATCATTCTAAAAATTGCTCTTATTTTAAACCAGTCTTCCAGATCGGCTGTGAAATGACCTACATAGGCCACGCAACTTTTGGAGTCCCGCTGAAGATTTCTGTGAGTTTTGAATAGCAGGATAAGATATGTGCTAAGATGCCTGAATGTAATCACCAGTGTAAGAAATCTGAAATAAATGAAAGAGGATTTTTCGTTTTACCAACTTTGACAATGCCTAGGCTAAGAAATTATCAATGTCTTTTGGATTTGTCATCAAATAGCCATAGTTATTAACACCAAAGAAATTTTGCGAATGTTGCAAGCTCAATACTCAGTTTATATTTCAAATTAACAACGTTAACTTTAACTCGGATAAAATTGAGTTTGAAATTTTTGGGTTTTCTTTCGAATTCCTCGAAGATCAGCCATTTTGTGCTATTTCAAGACGCTCTGAATAACTGGTTTTTCATAAAAAATAATAACAAACTTTTTGAAATTATAGGTTTTTTTGATATTTACAAAAAGGTATTGAAAATATTTCAATTTATTGTTATAGGAAGAAGTTTTCCAAATAAAAATTTACCAAGTATTTTCTACTTTGTGATGGCTAGTTTCACCTAGTGCCTGACTTAAAAATATTTCGTTTTAATGTTCCTTTTTCGTTTTGATCTTTTTCGTTTTACCAGGCCACACCTGAAAACATTATATCAACAAACTTTTCTAGAAATAAAATCGTTGTTATTCCAATGAATGCAATCAATATGTGGGTATTTCAATGAAACAAAGTACCGTACAGCTGCATCTTCGATCGATAAGACACAATTTGTGTTGATTAATACAATATAAAAAGAGTATGACGTTTTAGCTATAACAGTTTCCCAATGTTTCTATTTTTACTATTTCCCGAATATTTTTTGTTTGAGTTATTATATAGTATGCTTACTATTCTATGTCTAAGTTTCAAGGAAATGGTTCTCTAAGTGTTGCAAAGAACACCTGGAATAGATTTTTTACCAACAGAATTTATCCAAAATTGATCTTCCAAATTATCAGTTTAGAATCTACATGCAATACATCTTCTAAAGAATTTAAACGTGTTTTTATGTCTTAAAATAAAATGTCCTTAATTGAGGTTGAACCTTTAACTGATGTTATTTTTTACACTTAGTGAAAAAATCTTTTATAAATATGCATTGAAAAATGGTGGTTTCAGTTTAAATGTAATTGTAAAAAATAATCATTGGTGTTTAATTGTACGTTTAACTCTTTTTAGGAGTGTTCATTCGAATTTTGTGTGCAATTTATCTATTTTATTGTTTGAAAAACAAATTTATATTTTTCCGTTTAAATTAGCTAACCACCATTCGTATCTCGTGACATTCGTTAGAAATAATCACTGAATATTGTTCTTTGATATTTTGACTTTGTAACAAATGCATTTTTTAATCTATTTTTAATTGTTTTAATTTGATAGTGACCTTTTTTGGTTCTGTCTGCTTTTACCATATTTCACACAACCATAAGTGATCGACGTTCAGTTTTTATGAGAATTTGCACTTTGTTTTGTGGCCACTTTGAAAGTCCAAAAACTTACACTGATCAATTCTTTGAAATTATTCATTCTGGCTTATTCGTATTTTCGTTGTTTACCCCAGTTGCAATTTCACGAAGGCGATAGGTAAACAACCAAATTTATATTTTTAGTACCTAAACTATTAAAGTGCAGAGTTAACTGTTATCAAAACTAAAACAAGAATGAGATGTGATGCAAGTACATCGTTACAATGCTCGTTCAATTACGTTGAAAATTCCAGTTAACTCTATTTGAGCCTGTCGTTTAATTTTCCAGCATAACATGCAACTTTAGATAGCTACATACACCAACATTTACAATGCCCCAACAAAAGAAAATCGTTTGCGTTGATGCACTTTGATGTGTTAATTCTATTGTTCTGCTTCCTCACTATGTAAAGTATTGCTTGACACTTCACATAAACAAACATATGTTACTGATACCATCCACAGCGGGAAGAGACACGTATTCATCTGTAGTCTGTAGAAGGTTAAGAAAATTTTATTTCTAGTCCCATGGATCTAGCATTCTACTCTACAAATAATTCACATGTAAAAAGAGTTCTCATTGATTGAACTTGTGCTAATATGCTTCCTTCAATTTACAAAATCCTTCAATGAGGACTAATTCACCCCCTCAAAATACAAAATGTGAATGAAATTCTGTTTGAGCAAATGCATATACGGTTTTTAAAAGTAACCCTACCAACTCATTTACCAAATACTTTAAATAATTCCATCTGAAGTGGGCACTACCTTGATAGAATTATTTATATTGCGGACGCAACATCATTTCAGTAAATTGAGGGGGAAAAAACTAACGTGAATTTTTAGCGACTATATAGCATTCATTAATCTATATTAAATTTTCACATATTTAATATTTGTTTATGTCGCGAACGATTATTCTATCGTAATTCATCTCCCTCATTGACTTATCGAACATTTTCAGAATGTTTTTCTTCTAACAAAAAAGGCACGCATGTCCAATGCCCACGCCGGAGGTCGCAAAAGTCTTTTCAAAGCGCATGAGCAGCCGTAACACTGCCTTTTTTCAAAGCATTTTGGTCGCCATTGGCTCTCCAGAAATTACTCATCTAGAATACATCCGAGATATGTAACTTGTGAGTGTTGTTTGATATGAATGTCCTCCTTTATTTATGTTTAGTTTGTTTGTGTTCATTGCGCGGAATAAAATACTTTTTGTTTTATCATCACCAAAGTGAATACTTTGCTTATTTTCTACAAACCAGTCACAGAGAGATTAAATGCGAAAACACATTGACTGATCTATTTACCTCAACATCGAATGCTTGCCAAGCTGATGACAACCCGTAACCACGGTTAAACATTATTACTAACAAAGCACTATTGTATTCATTGTCAATATGTCAACATTACGTCTCCAAACTGCAGGCAATTTTGGTACTTAAAAGTCGTTGGTATTAACTTATGATCAGATAGCGTTTTATTCATCTAATAGAAGATTTCCATAGATCTTATTGAAAAGTATTATAGAATTTTGTAAAACAATTCATAAGCAAAGAGCAAACCCGTAGTTGCCTTGAGATACTTTGAATTAGAGGAAATAATCTTGGCAAGAAAGAATTAAGTAAAAACATTTTGTCATAAAATTAGGAACACCCAATCACTATTTCAAAAACTCATTTACCGGGTGACCCGAAAACCTATCTTCAGTTTTGCAATTTTCATAGCAAGTTGTCCCTGTGAATCGTTGTGTACATAAAACACTCCTTTCTGATTATTTCATATGTTTTTATGATATGGTTTTTAGGCTATTCTGGCAGCTACTTCATCAACATTCTTAATCTGCCTAGTTTATACTTTATGGTACTTGAACATCTTTGCGAAACGCGAGTGTTCATGATTCACAGTACTTTCCTGAGAAGAAATTGTTTAAAATTGATTTTTGAAGAGGTTTTCTTTTAGATTTTCAAAGAATGTGCACTAAACTCTTTTCATTTGTTTTATTTCATCACCTGTTCGCCGATATCTAATACCGCAGTTCGATTCGATAACGAATTTTCTTATTTTTTCTTATTATTCGTGATTTTGATCCAGTAATCATCGCTGATTTCAGAAATGACATCCGTTTTGGTAAATAGGGTGCGAAAGTGGGTGTTTGAAGAGATTTTGTCAGGGTCAGTCGTTTGACAAGAGTCTGGGGCAAGTGACGCATTCTGGTGTGTTCGTGCGGCAACTTCAGTCACAAATGATAACAAATCTTGTGAGCTTTTGCAAACGCTGGCCACGAGTAACAATAATTTTTCCGGTGCAAGTGTTTTCTTCAAATATCTAGCGTGAACGATGTTTCAATTGGAAGTACAAAAGACTTAGGAGGCATTGGCGAAGCTCAACCAGGCCTTGAATCATACAAAAATGAGCTGCTTGCCTTACCATTCGACCACGACGAAGAAGAACAAGAAAGGGAGGTCCTAAGAAATGCAACAACGAAGAGGCGACGGACATCGATGGAATGTTTATGCTTATTCCAAACCCCTGAGTTGTAACCAGATTGGAGAGAAGACAAGTTGTTGTCGAAAGGTGATGATTCTTAACTTCCATTTGGTCCCCTTTTTTCTCTGTTTCAATTTACGAGTGAGTTGACCAGAATGCCCCGGTTTGAAGCATGCTTTTTGACATGTGTTGGTTGCATGCGAGCTCTGCACTATCGCATCTTTCCCTTTCTATAAAATTTAACAAACAACAACTTTGATAATTTCAGGCAGGCATGCATGAAATGAAGTTTTGAAGATTGTTATCAATAATGATCCAGTAAGAAGCTAAGCCAGCTCCAAATTTTTATTCGAACAAGTCAACACAGGACTGGATTGTAAAAAATGTTTGAAATTTAGGTTGCAACCCAAATTTAATATAAATATTAGGAAAACATTTGCAATAGTTACCAAAAAAATGAAACATAGGAATGCTTCTGCAGATTCATTGTTCATTTCTCACCAGCAAATGATTTGAAACAATACCCTGGTGAATGTATTTGCCATTTTGTAAATTGTACTTCAAGTTCAAATTTGGGTTCATTTTTCTAATACCATGTACAATCTTGTATAATATGGGTGTATAATATATCAACAGATTACACAATTTTTTATATAAGGAACCTTAGT
>JAYJMH010054981.1:12496-36130 GCA_036873815.1 Phacellophora camtschatica | reverse complement strand
TGCTTGTTCAATTTTGGCTTCAAATCTTTAATGAACAACATTTTGTAGATTAGACAATCTGTTTTCCCTCGACATTTACGCAATATTTTGAATTGCTTGTCTAAATTCTCGGGCTGCATTCCATGCTGTTCTTTAACATGGCAACCGATGGCCAACGCTTTGTGTTCCTCAATCCTTTGGTGTAAGTGTCGACATGTATAACCGACATAATCTGCATCGCACAGATCACATTTAAAATAATACACAACAGATTGTTGGTTCACAATGGGAGACTTTGGTTCCCGAGATTTTACTTGTTTGCCGATTTTTGTGCCAGTGAAAAAATGTAGTTTGAAAAAATGTGAAAAATAAATTAATTTTCACCAAAATCCAAATAAATTATCCAATATAAAAATAACACATAAAGATTAATTCACAACATACAATAGATCCCACTATCAAGAAACAGCAAATTAAATACTAAGGCTCAATATCTTTATGAAAACAATAGAAGAACAATGGAATGATTTGATAAACAATGAAGCTAAAGCAAAATATTTAGTTTCTTAATAGTGGGAATCTACTGTATTGCATTTCTTAAATACAGTTTGTGAGACTTTCAGAAGATGTACCCCAAGTACCGGCTGTCCCAAAAAAAGTATTGTTGTTTGTTACATTATAGTGAAAAAACTAAGAATCTGAACTTTTAATTTAATGATATTTTCATTCTCTGAAATCCCTAACAAACATTGATTGTGCAAAAAAAAAGATAATAAATTCCATTCTTAACATCCAAAACTAAATTTGAGGACTTCCTCTAGTGATTAGTCAAGAATAAATCGATGCTGTTCATTTTTTACATCTTTCAAAAAACATGTTTTTATGACCTGTCTTATTCAGCTCTGTTCCATGTATATTTCAGCATTCTGTTTTTTCAGAGATCAATTGTTGAAGGCCGAGTGGAGCACCAGCTATTTAAAAATTATATGGAATTGATTAATTTGGATTAATAACTAAAATCTGACAAGAAATTTGGACAGAACAACAAATCAAACGCTGATACCTTTTCTGGGACACCCGGTATATTACATCATTTCATGGGATCCTCTGACACACAAAACGGTTCTCTATCATGTGTACAAATGCTACTGCAGTTGTTGAGTCACTAGTTGAGTCATTGATTTCCATGTCAATGCTTCAATGACAAGATTCTGATAAGCAGCAATATGATCCTGCCAGGTGAGTATCCTGCCAAAATTCATCAAATAATATTTATTGGCTATCATATATTTGTTGGCTATCACTTTTGGCAATCATATAACTGAGATTTGCATTTCAGATAGCGCTTTTATAATTCAGTGTCAACCTAAATTTCACATGTATATACTAAAAAGTGCTTCTGTCAAATGGAAGAATGTCTCAAATTGCACTGGACATTTGTCTTTTAACTCTTTGGTAATGGAAATGATTTAGTTTTCGTCTTCTCCACCATACAATCATATTTGAAAGGACTGCACCAGTTAAACTCAAAGCCTGCAAAAAATGTACCTTTACTCAATTTCAGATAAAGAAATAACACATCATCTGTACAGTTTTGTTTTCCAAAGTAGACCATTTCAAAGAAAAATGATTAAATAATAATTTATATCTGTGATTTGATAGGAAAATTATACAGCATTTGGGGCTTTACCCTTTGATGAATAAAAAAGTAATGACTAAAGAACAAAGTATATATCTAAACATGTTAGCATAGGGCAATCAGAATAGCATTTCACCCATGTGGAAAATTCATGTAAATATGTAAAATTTCCAATCAAATCAAAGGTAGAAAGATTATTTAATCATTTCACATTTATTGTATATCAGTACTGAACACATCCACAGTTATTGATTGAGTAGATTGAGATTCTGTATATAATATATGTGCCTTAGTACATCTGAAAATTTTACGAAAGAGAACTGTCAAGAAGGTAATTGTCAAAATGTATAGGCATTTGTATGTTGAGCCTACTGAAAGTGGTGAATCACACACATGCAGTCATTTTCCTAAAGCTTGAGTCTTCTAATGTGTGGACCATAAATGTGTGTGTGTGTGTGTGTTGTGTGTTGTATGTGTGTGTAACTGCATGCATCAAATGATGAAGACAGTGAAAGTAGTCACAATGAATATGTTCTATGTATATTCTGTAAATTCATTCAATTCTCAAATCTTGCTTCGAAATTGTACTGATATGGTCACCAAAAAAATTTACAACGCAAACCTCAAAAGTCCAAAATCTTTTTCTTTCAAAGGACAAAGCAACTGGACAGCTGTTGATTTAACAATAAAAAAATTGAACAAAGTTAGACAATTTTTAACCTTTTGGCAAAAAGTTGTTCGTTGAGTAATTGCCTTTTACTAATCACATATAAAGGACAATTTTCATCTGTGACCTTATCATTTAATAATGTTTATATTTTATACCATGTGCAAAAACGTGTCTCATCCAATCAAAATTGTGGTACTGTCCCTGAAATAAACTAAAGATATGAATAAAAACATCACTGACAGAAATGGCTGAAAAGAAAAGAGTGGAATATGAAAGCAGATTTTGAACCTGGTAAATTCCGCAAAAATTGTAGAGTATATTGTTCCTGAAATCCATACAGTGGCCTAATCCAGGATTAATTCACTTCATGAGTTGGAAATGTACAGTAACCTATCTGTACCTGAATCTTGTCATAGAAGTTAGACCAAAGCATTAATAGTCCACTGAAATCATATCTTGATTGTGTAGTCTAATATTGTCAACCATGGGTCCCAATAGTACTTTTGTCTTGGTTTTGCAAATAATATCTTCTTAAGTGTACTATTGGAGCTTCTACACACATGTGCAACAAATGTAATGATATTGTAAGCTTATATACCGTCATAATTTGATTAAGCCCTGGGGGGGATTATTCAAAACTCGACCTTTGATAGAGGAGGGCTTATTCAAGAGGGGGGCTTATTCAAAAGTCAGCTTCCCTGAGAGCATTATCTAAAAAAAAAGCATGAGTATTACCTAAATAGTTATCTTATATGAAACTCAACATGGGTATGGTAGGACAAAAAAGAATTCTGGAAAGTTTGTAATCAATGTGTTATCTTTCTTATTAAATCTGACAGAATATCAGAGAGGGCTTATTTGATTTCTATTTTGACAAAATAGGAGGCTTATTGGAGAGAGGAGGGCTTATTAAAAAAATCACCTTCAAGAGGGGGGCTTAATCGAATTATTATGGTACACCATAATGAATGTATGGTAAAGTGATATAATACACACCTCACATATGTTCTACTGTTTGCTTTCTGGCATTTAACTAATTGTTTATTTCCTGTTTCTTTGCATACTGATAATTCAACCTGAAGAAAAGTGAATTATTTTTGTTAATCATAAAATGAATTTGTTACAATGCTGTGCATACAAATCCATATGAGCTTATAAAAACCCTTAACATCAAAATTGAAGAGATTTTTCAAAGCATTATTTGTAATTGCTAAATTCTGAAACAATTGGCAGCCCTGTATAGAGAATGGTTTGCAGTAATTTTCTCTCCACTCCCCAGATAACCATCCATATTTGCATTTTAAGTTCTTGCATTGCATCAAACCAAGACTGTTACCAAGACGATCAATTAATTTATTGGTTCTTATATGAGGTTTTTGCTGCAGCAATAACCTGGGTGTCAAAGATGAGGATGAATGGGACATACAGTACACATGTAAAGTCAAATCAAAAAAATTTGACAAAACTATTTTATTTTCTAAATGTTTTCTTACTCATTTATTGCAAATATGTAAAGTCATGAATATACCTTTTCTGAACTAGAACAAGGTGCACATTCAGATATTATGAGAAATGTTTCAGATTTCCAGCATAACTTTGGGTTTGATGTCACTGTTTCTTCTTTGATGGGACCTGAAGAATTTAGAACACTTAAAGTCCAACTAAGCCTACATCATGAGCTAAACTGTCCTGAAAAGTAATTCTAATGAAAAAGTTAGGAAAATGTAGAGGCAGAGGCCCCTCATTCCAAATATTGTGCTCTTCTAATGAATACCTGAGCGACAAGAATTAAAACGCCCATACTTGGCCAAGAAAACATACAACCTACAATGAGGGGACAAAAGTATTGATCTGAAAGTGTCAGATGGCCCAAAAAACAAAACATGTTCAACAAAAGCTAAGCATGAATAACTAGGGGCTGTACCATACTAATTTTATGGCAAAGTGTTCATCATTGGATCTGTGTGATTGAACGCTGCAGAAAACTGCTACAGTATATATGTACACAGTATCATATTATTTTAGCAGAATTTATTGCATAATTAATTGAACACTCACTTCCAACCGTAGTGCTGAAAGTTGGTAAAACTTTAGCTGCAGCTGTGTGTATCATTTGAATCACAACAAATGTAATAAGACTGTGGACATCCATAGCATTTGTTCCTGAAAAATCCAATGAACACATTAGAAAATAAGATTGATAGAAATGCATAATTTTCTGCAAAGATTCAATTCAATGCAAAATTTATTTGTACAATAAAAAAGATGCATTCTACAACATACTGGAAAGTTTGTTTTTCATGCGCCAAAGTTCTACGCTGATTTTTGACATATAATATATTGCGCCAAAGCAGCATCATTTAAGGGTACCACGCCAATTTCATTTTTCAAACATTGTTGTTGTTCTCTATTTGCGCTGCAGCGCAGTATGCCAAATTTTTGCAGTTACACACCTTCCTAAAATTTACACCATGCCAACCTGTTTTCCATAAAAATTAATGAAATTCACGCCATGCCAAGTTTGTGTCTGCCAAGATGCCACGCCGAAGATCTTCGGCGCAACCTACAAACTTTCCAGTATGGATTCTACATGACCCAAGCAAAGCATTTAACTTGGGCCGTAAAAGTAAGAGTTACAATAATAAAATAGTGATTATATAAATGACAACACAAAGACGGGAGATTAATCCATAGTCAAGCTCCTATATGTTACAAAACGTTTTATTTCCCCATGTTTTTTATACATCTTGTGACCTTAAGTCTTTCTTTTGAATTAAATTTGAATGTGAATTAAATTTGCACTGCAGCAGCATGCATCCAATCGTAATCAAGCATAAATATTCGGTAAAATAAGCAAAGCACAAGCAAGCATGAATTTATTCCAATTTCAATATAAAAAGGAAAATTTTTGCTGTTGAAATAAAACTTTTATCATTCATTACTTTTAGGCCCAAACAAAAAACATCGATCATTCATATCATCCATCATATCATTGAATTAGAAGTACCTTCTCTCAAAAACAACACGGTTTGTTTAAAATCATCTCTTCTTTAATCTTTCTTTGCTTTTTATATTATATTCATAATAGAAATTTCTTTTCTGCAACTCGCTGCCATTTGCCTTTACAGCAGAGAAACGACCTTCTTCTTTCCATCATTATGTCAATGTTATGTCACAATTGCTTTCGTGTCATCAAGCAAAGGAATACTTCATGTATATGCATCCTGAAATTTGCCCAAAAAAATCTTCTCCTTCGCAATAAACGCTAGGCTACGCAGCATCCAGCATCTCCTTATCACCTTAAAACTACGAAAAATTCCCAACAGCCCAACTTCCATTGGGCAAGAGTTAACTTTTTAGCAACTCCATTCAGATTATTTAAAAAGTATAGCCTGCGTGCCAGACTACTTAAATATTGTAAAAACTTCGTATAGTGAAAAATCTAGTCGTTTGGCTGGGATTAATAGTACTGTCTCTTGTTCTTCGTTTATCTGAAGTCAGAACTCAAGCCTAAACGAAAGGAAACAGCTTGCTATGTGCCATAAAGCTTGGTCCCTACGTGTCATTAAGTATGTGTGTTCAAAGAGCCCTTCAAATCGTGTGCCATACGTACCACTTTTGTAATGCCTTTTTCGTCTCAACAAACGATGATCAACAAACGATAAATTCAACCAGAATTAAACTCAAACGTCATACTTAAATAGTTATCCAGTGTTAGCAGCATATTTTGGTTACTACACGACCACACAACAAAATTTTTACACCATCGCGTTTTAAATTCAAATATATTCTCTAAATTTATGTGAATTAATGTTCAATAAAAAGTATAATCACAAAAATATTTTGATTGTTCGATCACATGCATTAATAATGGTATTCTAACTAGACTCCTCTGTATGGGTATATGAATGTATGAGTACAAATGGTTACTCTTATAGATTTAAATATAGAATGACTATATAAATTATAAACCTAAAATTTAATTTATCAAACATTGGCACTGCCAGTTCATTTAATTTTTCTGAGATTCAAACTTAAACTGTTTTATTAAGAAATAAGAACCTCGTTCAGATTCATCTTAAATTTAGATTGTTAAATAAAAATAATGTTACAGATTTATTCAACCATTTTTAACACACAAACTTTTAACTTAAGATCAAGAAAGAAGAGGGTCTAAAGCAGAAAATAATGAATCTTGATAAAAATTAAAATTTACTATCCAGGAGTTTTTTATCTGCTCCTGATTCAAGATATGTTTTCTGTTTGTTCTATGGTGGCATTAACTCAATCAATTTTTCACATCATCTTTTGCTTGTACTTGAGTTGCAGTTTTTACCTCTTCCGTTCCGTTTCCAGAATTTTCCGTCACTTCTTCCTTTTTCGTAGCAACACCGGAGCATTTAGCTTTTCCATCTGTTTCATATTCAGTTGTTAGCGCCTTTCCAAGTTCAAAGATTTGCGCATTATACAAAATACGTGATTGTGGTCCCTCGCATTTATCTTTCTTCAGATGATTTAATGAGTCACAAACCATTGCTGCTGCCAGCGTGTCAACTGGCATGCTTGTCATGAAAATACCTGGAAAAGAACGTTTGTACGTGCAGAAAATGTTTAAGGGGGTTAATTCCTATAGGGGGCATGGTATGCATGTGCATGTGCCCCTAGGTTATGGTCAAATTGCTGTAATTTTGCCCGTGCGATTAAGGTGGGTCTGAAGTAACCAGACTAGGGTATTTCTTCTGTCTCCTGAATAAAATAGCCCTGGGCACGAGGTAGAGAGCCACACAAATAAACGAAGTGACCTACATACAACCCTGTCATCTTCGCTACAATAGCAACCCTGTCATCTTCGCAACAATGTATGACAGTGTACATAAACTAAAAATGTACAATTTAAAACATTAACAAAAGAGAATCTATCCATCCAAAAGATTCTTTTTTAAGTAAGTTGGTCGTTGCTAGATCATAGTTGAGATGATTACACACACCATAGACCTATGACAAATGACAATTGTGTATTTTGTTCTTAAAAAGTTACTTTAAAATGTGTATTTTAGGAGCAAATGTGCTTTGACAGTGCTCAAATGCGTGATGATCTAGTCCACAATTTTCTATTATTTCAAATATTTATGAGTTATGGATATAAATACAGAAATTATTCTTTCTCATACTCACCAAGAATCCTTTCAACAAATCTTTTTTTAACTTTCCTATCAAGAAACCCTGGTTGAAAAATTGACAGTTCCGGAAATTCCAACTTTGTTGCAAAATTGTCAATCTGAAACATGAAACAATTGCAAAATGAAAATATTTATTTGCAGCTCAGTTATGGGTTTTTGTGCAGCAGAAACAAATAATATATAGTGGTGTAATCCTGTTTGCATCCTACTGAATCTCCAGTTTTTATATTTAACGATTTAACTTATCGTAGCATTTATTTCTGTGCTTAAAAATTTGCTAAAAAGGATTAAGTGCATTCGGTATCAAAAAATTTGTGTTTTACAATAGAAATAATAAAAAAAACCATGCGACAGTGTAATTTTAATTACTGCCTCCTAAAACATGTAAAAATTGCTGCTGCTACAAAAATTAAACATTGTTTCTTTTTCATTTTGTTCAATAGCCCTCAAATTACCCCCAACTCTGAAAAAGGCTAATCAAAAATGCCCCTACGGAGTATTATTTGGAATTAATGTGAAATTTTACGTATAATAAATTGTATGTATAATACATTCTTGGACCTGTTAGAATAGTACCTTAGCAAGAGATAACAGCTTCTTAGATACCATATTATAATTCAATGCTACATTTTGTAACTGTCTTGCTATACAATTAAATTGTATTAATCACTCTCTGTTGAAAAAACATTCAAAGTTAACTGAACTACGGTAATATTTAATAAGCCTCCTCCCTCAAGTAAGCCCCCCTCAAATAAAAAGTTGAATACCTCTCCTTTAGTCTTCAAGTAAAATATGTAACTATTCGCATTGGCTCCTGATGATGACAGCAAGGAAAAGAATGGAACACCAGAATTCTTTGCAATTTCGGCAAATTTAACATTGTTTCCATAATCAATTTTATGAAAGTTTGCCTGCAAAAATATTTTTTTTTTAATTATTAATTATCTGCAGTTTTGAAAAAAATTGTTTCAAAATGGCCAAGTTAGAATACAACATCACAACACTGACAACTGTTGAAATTACAAGATTGGGTATATGAATTTGTTACAACTGAGAATAGATAGAACATAGCAAGATAAGATTAAGTATATAAAAATCTCTTACCTTGAATCCCCATTTTTTATCAAGGCTGTCATTAGAAAAATCTATGAAACATTCAAGATTACATTTTTGATTGCGGAAATAGATTGTGCAAACAAAGTTTAGTCCGAGAAGCAATTTTTGCATTTCTCTCTAATTTTTTGCATGGTAAGCTTCAGGAATTGGAATAAAAATGTCCAGGCTGGAAAAATCCTGGAAAACAAATAAGCAGAGGGAGGGGTGTCTATTCTGGATTCGAGAGTAACTAGAGTAGTAGGGATAATATCAGAAAGGTTGAGGTAACCATAATTCTGTGATGGTCACTTTAGAGGTGTGTTTAAACTGCATATAAACAAAAGTAAACTATCTTTTAATAAAAATTACAACAGCCTGGCCATGCTGCTTTTTGTTTAAATTATAATGATGCGAAGATTTGAAATTTACAAGGGCCCTAACGAATGCACATTTGAAAAAATTCCATAAATTTTCATTTGAATGTGTTTCAAAATTACAGGTTTAAAAATTCATCCTTATCAAAACTTAATAACGATTGAAATAGAAAGAATTGACCAAAATACACACATTGCCTCCAGCATTTGCCCGTGTTGTTCCAAAACAAGAAAAGTAAGCATCCATCCCTTCGAAATATTTGCGTGAATTTTCTTCATTTGCTTCATCAAAATCTGGTAAGTAAAATGTGTCAAATCTTTTGCAAAGTTTTACAGGAAATCAATTATGAATTATGGACTATTGAAGAAGGTGAAGACTATTGAAGAAGGTGAAAGCTAATTGTGTAAGTATTAAAATGTTTTATGAACATAAGGTCCATATTAAGAAATTTAAGACCATACCTATAATATTTTGTTTCAGTCTTCCACTTGTCTCTTCTTTTTCAAGATCAATTTTAAATTTCTCTGGCAATTCCGTCATCTTTCTCCTTCCCAACAAACTTATCTCAGAAAAATCCTGCAGCATAAAAGAGAAAAGGGCAATATTTTCACTTGGAGAAAATCAATTTCAAAGTATCTGTGAATTTAGGGTATCAGTATCAGAAGAAATTATCAGGCAGTGGGATATCTCGGGCACTTTCAGCTTTGAACAACCAAAACACCACACAAACACTTTAAAATCAGAACTTACTCTCTGTCAACCTTCCTAGATCAATTGTTTTTCATTTCAAACAGTTATTAGTGTTTGGGTGGTATTTTTGGTTGTTTAAAACTGCAAGTGCCTGAGATATGCCAATGCCATGTGTACATTATATTTTTCAAGTGCGCAATCAGAAATTTTCATTTCTATTATTTCAAATCCTATTTCATTGTTTTCAACAAATATTGTTCTCGTGAAAAATTTGCATAAAATAAACCCCATTGCACAGATTGGAATCTTCCATGTCGCACAGGGGAGGTCCATTTCATTTCCCAAAATTTGTGGCTATAAATAAATTAGGGTTAAAACTTGTGCAGTTGATATTTTCTAGTAAAGTCTCCTGAGCATATGTAGGGTCAGGATCATGAATCACAGGAACAAAACTTTTTAATTTCACATTTAAAAAATATAACTTTTCACAACAGGGCAAAAATTTTAATCTGTCTGATTGCAATATTATCTATTATTATGATGTTGAGCCTTGAAGGGGGGGGGGGGCAATTGCTATTGAATGAGAGACATAAAACAAAATTGATTTTTAAAGATTTTTTCTCCTTTCCCTTCCCATAATACGGCTCCCTCAATTTTCAGGCCTAAAGCAATTTCTACTGACAGGTCAAGTAAAAACTAGAAAGAAAACAAACACACCATACTGTACCCCGCTGTTCCATCCATGTGATAATTTACAAGACATCTAGAAGTACTGCCAATCACAATGAATCATGCTATCTCACCATCAATGATAAGTAAGTGATGAGTTGTCGGGAATTTCAACTGATTTTAATGACTCCTAAACCTTCTCTATTCTAATTTTAAAACGCAAGTAATCAAACAATTTCTACCCTCTTGCTTCAAAAGCACAATTGTATTTTCTATTTTTATGTAATGAATTACTATAAATATAAATTTTAATAAATTATACTTATATGCTTATTATATATATATAGCTAGAGCTAGCTAAATCACACAGGTCACAAATCACAGGTCTTGATTGATTTCAAAATAAAATAAGAAAGATTAAACACCATTTTATACAATATGTCTTGATTAGATAATGCATATATGTGCATATCCACATAAGTGGAGTTTGGTAAATATCAGACAGCCCAGAGCAGAAGGAAGAGCGGCCAAAAAAGGTAGATATGAGTTTTTTGAATTCATCTAATTTAATTTAATGTGCACACACTGCAGGGCACTTACCTTTGACGAAAGGAGCTCACCAACTAAATAGCGTCCTGTTGCTCCAGTTCCTCCCAAAACAACAGCTTTAAACGTTTTCATTATTTCATCTGCTGATTCTACCTTCTTGGTCTCCGCCTCTTTTGTTGCTTCACTGTCCGCCATGATGTTGCTTTTGTTGATTTTATATTTCTTCAAAAATGCATGCGCGCGCAATAAAATTGGCTCAAAACAGAAGGCTTGTTTACACCACGCAATGATGATGAAGCAAAAATTATCACTCAAATTCCAAACCACCAAAATTTATTTGAGTAATTTTCCCGTAATTTTTTTTTCTTGGTTTCTTTATTTATAGTTAGTACTTGCAAATTCTATTCACTTTACGCTCTAATAAAGACCAACTTTAACAAAGGCGGATTCAGAGGGGGGGGGGGGGGGCAGGGCATGATGGCCACCCCCAAGGAAAAACGTTGCATACGTTACGTTGCGTGCAAAAGAGCATTACTGTATTTTCAATAATTACTGCAAAAGGCGCATTTTTCTTGGCTTTAGCCGCAACTGAGTTGATAAAGATGTGATAAGGATGTAAAAATAATTAGCGAATAATTTTTTATGGGCGTTTCCCACCGGTGAGGACTCAAGGAGAAGGGCGTTTTTGAAGAACTGAGTGCGCCCCCCCCCCCCCCCCGAAAAAAAATTATTGTATTAATTCTTTCTTTGTCATTGGCATACCTTTGCGTCTCACTCAAACGTATGACGGTCGAGAGAGACGCAAAGGTGGGCCAGTAACAAACAGAAGACACCAAATTTCAGGCTTTGAGTTCATTTTCAATTGCGTTTGTTTGAAATACAACTAGGGAGTCCCAATGCCCATGGTAATATGCAACAAAACAAAATACTCAACACAGCATATACCTTTGATTTTTGACTTTATGTTTGTCCTGAGACCAGAAAAGACCAACTCGATTTTGATGAAGGTTCAGTGAAGAAATTGAAATAAGCCTGTTTTTTTGAAAAAGCTGTTCTACCACAAAAATTTCTAATCATTTATCTCATAAAGCCATCAAATTAAAAGCCCAACCTTTTAAGCAATCTTAACCAGTTTTTGCTCCTAATAAAAACAATGTTGCTACCTTTCCCGTGTTTTTCAGTAATCTTACCCATTCTTTGCACCAAATGAAGACGATGTTTCAACCTAATTCTCTTAGCTTTTTCTGCAATACCCAGTTTTTTATCGGCTGTGGATAGTGGATAGTGCTGCTACCTATGCGTGCCGACATTTTTCAAAAGTCTTACCCAGTTTTTGCAGATGATGACAACAGCGTTGCTACCTACTTCCCTAAGAGTCTTAAGAGCAGCTTTACTACCTGAGACATTTTCAAATTCTGATTGAGAAGAAAAAGGCCAATGCTGATACAACCAGCTTTTGGGACATACCTTACCAAGGGAAAAAAATGGGGAAAAAACCTAAACTTAATAGGTCTACCGAAAGCACAAAAGCCTAGGACCACTGCCCCCATAATAGGGACATGACTATTTCATATTTCATAGTTTGCGAGAGTAATTAATAAATTAATTGATGTAGATTGTTTTATTTTCGCTTTGAAAATTCCCACGTTGTTTGCATTTCTAATTTCGGATGGTAGATTCGGGAAGATTGTTCTATAGTTGGCTACATCTATAAGGACCCACAAGATAATATTTTATATATGATCTCTGCACTATTTTACTTTCATTGATTCTGTTTCTATCATCTTCTAGAATTATCTCATTTATTTTGCATATTTCTCTCTTTGGATTTGAAAAATGCGAGATACTGTTCTTCCTGCACCTGTGAAAGTGATGAGCATGGCTTTTTCTATGTACAACAACAAAACAAGTTTTATACAAAAAACCCTAAAAAAAAGTTCAGTATCTTCGGGCTTCCCATGATGCAAGAAATCCTTTTTTCGTTGAACTACCATCTGTCTTAAATTTTACGCTCATATGATTGTTTTCTGACGCATACACTTTGACTAGAGATAGAGAACCGCTTACCCTGCCAATCACACGACCTCGATATGGTCCACCACTCATAATAGTGACTTTGTCATGATTGGGTTCTGTTTCAAAGAGAACAAATTTCAAGAACACCCGTAATTCATTCGCAACTGTTATCGTCCAAGTACATATTGCATTGTTGTTGTAAGTGTTTGGGTAATTGGGAGAAGCAAAAGTTCCATATTTACCAGTCATGCTACCCCCACAGCCACCATGCGACCTAGAAGATGGGAAATTATTCTGCACCATCAAGATGAAAACTGCATGTTTAGAATCTAACGAGTTCACTCCAGTGCATTTATACAATCCACCGTCATCTACTGTAACTCTTTTCATAATCAATGTGCCATTTTCTTTACCTTCAAATCGCTTTGGAAAAATTCCACCCACTCGAGTCCATGTGATTGTTGGTTCTGGAACACCGAATACTGTGCACTGCACTTGGACATTATCGCCAGGAACACTCAATATTTGTTTTCGCACAACATTTACGCTTGGTGGAACAAGGACCTTCAGTGTGGCTTTCGCTTCTTCCTTTCCCATGAAATTTTCAGCAATACAGACAATGTCTCCGTTATCTTGATACTGAATTTCTTTAATGTGGAACACTGTTTCATTCAAAACTTTAAATCGTGTTTCATTTGTCGGAATTTTCTTTCCTTTAACAATCCATTGAATTTTTGGTTGTGGATAACCTTTTGCGACACAGGTGAAATTTGCATTCAATTTTTCTAATACAGAGACATCAGCTGGTGCAACGACAATAGTTGGTTTACTAACAGTTGGCCCTGGCAGACCTCTTGGTCCAGTGTTTCCTTTTTGTCCCCTTTCTCCTTTTGCACCTTTGGGTCCATCATAACCACGCAGTCCACTCTTTCCCAAGCTCCCTCTCAAGCCCATTTCTCCTTTTGCACCTTTGGGTCCATCATAACCACGTAGTCCACTCTGCCCGGGGCTCCCTTTCAACCCCATTGGACCCTGTTCTCCCTTTTCTCCTTGGATGCAAATTGCTGTGTCGTTAAAGAAACAATTTTCAAAAAGGTCACCCTTGTAATTTTCAAAATATGATTTCACGACTGAACCCAATGCTGCCACAAATTCTTCATGAACTTGATTTACGTTCCGCCGCTTTCTCGAATTCAGTGTTCTTGTGAGATCGCGTAAGTTTACGTTTAGTTGCTGCTTCGAAACGACTACTAATTCTTTCGTGCCTTCCTCCATCAACTTCATTCTTTGTTCCTGACTTCTCAATACTACCTCAAATGTTTTCACCTTTTGCAGAATTGTACATATTGAAAAAACGCACGCACTTGAAAGTACAATGGAAGATACTGCCAGAGTAAGAGAAATTATCGAAAATATCCCAATATTCCGTTCAGATTTTTGAATTGTCATTTTGTCCTTCATATTTCTTATCAGTTCTAAATGTTGTTTTCTCCACAAAAAAAGAATGCATCCAGACAGGTAAAACTGCTTCCCTGTGGTAACTTATTGTTCAAAACGAATTCATGTGGTCAGTTTGAGAAAGGTGACACTAAATTTGCATCCTCAAAATAGTCTTGAAGCAAGCCTGTGGCCCTAAATGTAAACAGTAAGTAATACATTGGAGAAATTGTTTGATGGAAATAGGATATTTGAGATGTTACAGTCCTTGTTCTTGAATTAGATTCTGCAAACCAAGTTTAGGAGCCGGCCAAAATTTACATGTAATACAGGGTCGGTGCGACTCAAAAATTCTCCCAAAAGGTATCGGTCTTTTTGAAAACGGTAGCAAAAAATGTCAATGCAAAGCTGTACCATGCAAATCTGTCCCATACAAAGAACGTTTATGAACACTAATGGTCCCGTAACAATGAAAAAAACTGCTACATTGGGCCGAAGTATGTGGCTCTTTGCGTTTGAAATGGAAAATATGATGGATCGATCTTAAACGGGATGCAATATCGTGCAAAATTGAATTTTATTGATTATTTCTAGAGCTTGTTCTTTAAAAGAAAATATTTTCAATTTTAAGTAAAATGTCGGAAACTTTGGCAATATTTTTGATCGTGAAATGGCCAAATTCAGCAGTTAGAAATGCGTCGCAGTTCATGCTCTTTAATGCAAGTCAACATTTTAGCAGAGAAAATCAGGAAGTCCCACTAAGTCCAAACAAACGGCCTTCTAATGACAGAGTTAATTAAATAATGCTATAATTTGGGCCTATTGTACAAATAATGCTTATGCTATAAAGGTAAAGGATTCCTAAATGTGATTAGTGTTTTAGCGTTCCTATCTACAATTTATGGCCTAAATTATGGCGATGTAAAGATTTGAAATGAGGACAAAAATGTTTTTTTAACAAAAAGGTTGTGCTGTAACTTTGAAAAAAAAGTATGTAGAAATGCAAACATTGGTTCCTAAACTAAGCTTTGGTTGCACAATTCAATTCTGCCAACATGAATGCAATTTTTCAAAAGTCATACAAACAGGCCCTAACGTTGTGGATTGGATGTTGCAAACTAAAATACTCAAGCAATTGCAGTGTCCATGCACCCATGTACGTTCAGTAATAATAAAAATAGTTATATATCAGAGTATGTAGTTATTAGATCTTTAGGAACGTGTGCTTTTAGGCGTGATGGGGGCCCGACACCAAGGCTACACTCAACTGGTAATCCTGAGAACACAATAACCATACTAAAAAATTGAGGTTGATTTGGAGATTGACTTTTGACTCGACAAATAATCCCGTTTGCACAGAAAGGTCTCAAACAGAAAACAAACAATTTAACATGTAACACAAAATAATTAAATAGGAAATAGAAATGTTTTGAAAGAATCCTATTTAATGGCACCAACAAATTGCTAGTCAATGGTAAATACATAAAACTATGTCCGACTACCCAGAAGTGTTACATTTTACGAGAAACCCCTCTTTATACAATCTATGACGGTGTACAATACTAAACAATCTATAATATCTAATATAAAACGTCCTTTGTCAGACAATCAATACAAAAGGCTGTTGTCAACTTCATATAAAAAGGTCTTAAAAAGTTCTACACTTAACAAAATTATTTCTATAAAAATGTCATGCAACAACATGTTCAAAAATCGTGGCAACACGAAACACATGATTCAAGACAGCCATGCAATCTTGGCTGAGTGGATAAGTTAGTTTGTCATACATCTGATTGGGTGGAAAGATAGAATTCAAGTTTATAAAGTAAAATATCTAGAGATAAATTTTCAGTTTTGTTCATCTCCCAGACCACGTCAACCTAAAAATTATTGTTGGCATCAGAAATCATCCAGCAAGACCTTCAAAATGAAATGTACCAAACGAAAAATGCATATTATCAGATGCAATCGTTAAACCCATTCAAAGCTGTAATAGCTTTTAGCGGGGCTCTAGTAGTAAGGGAACGGGAGGCAAATGTCGCCCTGCCTGAAACCCCCTGGCTGTAATACGTTTTGCAAAAAATTAAATTATGTTTTTCGACAATAATGGTGATATTTAAAGGCAAACAAACTGTTTCATTTTCACATCTGCCTGATGAGCACGTGGATCGTTTCAATGAGTAAATTGATTAAAAATTGACTAAAAAATGGTTTTCTCTCCCGAAAGAAAAAACAACACACAATAGAAAAACACAACGCCTTTAAAATGCACAGGATGCCCAGAGCCAACAATTTGATAAGTGTGACTTAATTTTCTACTATTTAAAATCCATCCAAGTATTACTAAACAACTCATAACTGATCGGGAATTAAAAACAGGTCAGTATTTTTAAAATCTGAAAAGTCAAATTGCTAATTATTGCTCAGCTGATCATATCCAAAGAATAAAGCTTAAAGCAAATATATTTCCTAAAATAATGAACAACAATCTCTGGCCTTATCATAATCTATTAAAAAGACGCTTGAAGCCTAGGTTATATGCTTTTGCTGTCTATGATGTAAAACAAACTGATAAGTGATAAAAGGCTAAAATGATTCTAAAAAATAATGGTGCATTTGCCTAAAGTTTCGATTACTTATAAAAATAAAAACTGTAGTCTGAATGTAAAGATGAAAAAGTGATAAAAACATTCAATTAAAAGGAGATTTCAACCCTTTCACGCCCGGATTTATTTCTAGTTAACAGGCAAATCATATCTAAGTTTTATTTTGCAGGGGGTAACATAAATAAACTAACTTAATTCAAAAGATAAACCCACCTTGAAAAATTCTTTCCGTATTTACCTCCGAAGAGTTCTGACGTCTTACGATGTTTATCAATGGTTATATGACCCTTCCCGGGTTGAAAGGGTAGCGGTAATGGCCTGTGCTGGCTATAAATCCCAACGATCGAGATCTCGGTCATTCACCAAAATAACGGATTCAAGTATTTTAACCATCTTTTTCAGATCCGGTAATGATTTTCAAAACAGGGAGTCATTTGTCAAAAAAAATCGCGAAAGTTTATAACCTACGATGAACTCATCCTAGCTTTTCTTGATACACGTTTCTCTTAACCCACATATGACCTCACAAAATTAAGACCGGAAATCAGGTAGTTGGGATCTCAAGCCTCATTCTCCTTCGCCTCTTATTTACGTGCTAGTAACATAGTTATCTCCCTAAAATATCTCCCTAAAATATCTCCTCTCGCATGAAGTGCAAAAATAGAATCCTTCCTAAAAATTAATTACCAAAGAGCGTTGATTCTTAGCTGACAATTGTGATTAACTTTATATCATGTTCATTGAAATGTTTGATATGCTAAATATGTCACAGAAAAGTCGGAAAATTGCTTCCTTGAGTGAGGCTGATGGCCTTGCGAACTGTCCTAGACGAATCTTCCTCGGTGACTTCTTTACAAAACTTTGACGACTAACTTCAAATTAAATCTCTTTTTATTGTACCACATTTTAGCATCTTTGTCTACAGTTTCTGGATTCTTTAGTCTCGATCCAATTTTCAAAGCGTAGCTACCTTCCTGCAGGGTGTGAGTCGAATGCAAGTAACCTACGCGACCTTTCTGAGACACTTCAAACAATGTTGCATTACCCGCAGTAATATAGTACTCAACCTTGAAGTCAAGACCTTTGATGGCTGGCAAGAATTTTAGTAACGGTACAGTAGTTTTCAGATCTTTTCCAACGGAGACAATCATGGCCTTCCTACTTCGTGCATGACGTGCGGAGCGAAGCGATCTCACGCCATAACTTCCACTGTTATATGAACCACTATTTACGCTTGAATAAGCACCTCCGTAGCTAGCAGAACCTCCAAAGCCTCTTTGCTGTGGATATCCTCCTTGTTGTTGTTGGTAACCACCTTGGAATCCGCCCTGCTGGTAGCCACCATAACCTCCTTGTTGCTGAAATCCACCTTGCTGGTATCCACCCTGGTATCCACCACCTTGTTGATAACTGGACTTAAAGAATCCGCCTTCTGTTGAACCCTCGGCCTTGACAAGCGGTTGTGAGTCGGTGCCTACAGCACTTGGAGTTCCCGAGGTTGCAGAAGTATCAACATCTTCCTCTTTCGAAAGAGGAACGCTTTCAGGAGCATCACTATCGCATGAAGTACATGTTATTCCCGTTGCAACGATACAGTGCCTATAAGAAAATAACTCAACCTATCAGTAGAAGAACATTTTACGGCTTCATGTGCAGTTCAATATCATGTAATAATGTCATATATTTTATATGCTCAAGGGGAATACAATTATAGAATGGCCTTTCGGCTGAAGCAAAGCAAGCTCAGTCCCTAGCTACGCTACATTCAAACAATCGATCTAGGGCATCTGTATACTGTTGACGAATTAAACATTTTAATTTTTTAAATTTAATTTGACCGAGGTCGTATATATTAGGATAATCTATTAAAAATCATATTATCAGTAGTTTTGACAAATTGTAGCTAATTAGATATAAAAATGTTTTTTAGATAACATTTTTTCTGTTTTTACATGGAGAGACCCTTGAAAATCAAAACTTTATTGAAGGGCTACTCTCCGTAAATAATCGAAGTGAAATAAACACTCAAATATCTTTAAGTTAAAATCCTCTGAGGCTCTGTATGTGAGATGCTCGAGTGCCCCCCCCCCCTGAGATCATATTTAAAATGGTACAACATAAAAAGTTAGCATACCCTTGATTTGGAACCAAGCCTGATGGACAACCACATTGGAATCCACCGTCCGTGTTTGTGCAGCCATACTGACAAGGATTCCTGCCATTGCATTCATCGACATCTGAAAGTAATAATTTTTTTTAGATTCTTTCTTTTAAGTTGGTAATACAGTAATTAAATAGCTGTATACAAAATACGAGCTAATAGGCAAATGTCTTCTTGCAAACATTTGAAATCAATAATCGCTGAAGTGAGTTTTATTTTAATAAAGAACAACAGATCAAGTAAGATGATTTTCATCCAATGAATTTCATTGGAACAATATTTACTCCTTCCAGCAAGCGTAAATTAACGCACTTTTTCAAAACAAATCGCAACAGTGTGCTCAATGTCAATGCATTTTTGCAAAAATATGGAACGACAGTTCAAAAATTTGCTTGCTTCTGCGCAGCGCAGCACAAATCAAAATGTTCGTCGCTGATCGAGATGACCATGAACTTGTCTAAATCTTCTATAGGTAGGTGTCTGTATACTTAACACCAGCAACCATGAATAAGCATAATCATTCATAAAGTAACCTTTTTCACCGTGGAAAGGGCTAAAAGCCTTTGACACATTGCCAGCAACGTAGGACGACATTTTTTTAAGAGGGTAAATACTGACAAAACTTCATATTAATTTGAGATAATTTAATCCTTTTTTAGGATTCATATCCTATAGCTAGACTCACCATACAAGCCATATTGTTGTTTTTATTATGGGTCCACTTTGAGCGGACTGGGCAAGAGCCGCCAAAGTTGAGGTGGCAGGGAGTAAAAGGTGGGGAACTATGTAACGAGGCTATAGTTTATCCTCTGAATGAAGTTGGTTTGTAAGAAGTATTACCCTCTGCAAATGAAAACAAATTCTTATGTTAATTGGAAAAAAATTCGGACATGAAAAGGATAAGGCACATAATTTTTTCCATAACATTGCAAAGGCTTACCTCCACATCCATTCTTCTGGTAGTTGTACCCAGATCCACAAGAACATTGAAAGTCACCAAGAGTATTTGTGCAACGGCCTCCTCTGCATGCGTTATTTTCGCATTCATTTACATCTAGATAGTAAAGAGTTAGCCAATTACCACAAAATAATAGGATACGAGTTCAATAAATAGAGCAAAACCATAGAAACCAATGAAATGTTATACGACATAAGAAAAGCAAAGCCCCGTGGCCATTATCTTACAAAACCCCGTGGCCTCTACCTTAAACAACTCTGTCGCCACTACCTTAAACACTCGGGGGTACCTTCGGGGAGGAGGCATCTTCATCAGTAAAATAATAGGGATGTGGCATTCTGACGAGAAAAGATGAGAGTCATCAATTGAAAAAAGAACACCAGTTCACCTCTTAAATGTTATTGATTTGTTAGTCAATCAAAAGTATGACCGAAGCTTGATAACCAAAACTTTAATGCGGAAATATGAAATTACGTGAACTAATACCCACCGACGCATTGGTTGTAGAAGTAATGACGCGTGTATCCTTTTGGACAATTACATCTGTATGAGCCATCAGTGTTCTCGCAACCAAATTGGCATTGTGTGTTACCATAGCATTCATCGATATCTAAACAATTACGAAAAATGCAAATATATGTAAACAATATATAGAAATAAAAGTGGTAATGTTTTAAATAATTTTTGTTTGAAACTCTAGTAATTATAATAATTTCTAATGAAGCAAAAAAAGACAAAAGTTTGACGACTATATGAGCAATAAATGAAAAAGTTAAGCTTACAACTTATATACAGTGTAAATATGAAACGTGAAATTAAACATCGAAAAAATCTTAACCCTTTCACCCCGGAAAGGGCCATGCGGCCCATTGAAAAACAACGTAAAACGTCAGATTTTCAGGAGGTAAATGCAAGTCGAACTTTACATTAATTTAAGATATTTCAACGTAAGTTTATCATATAAATTAAGTTGGTTTGCATGTGCTACCCCCTGCAAAACGAAACTTGCATAGGATTTGCCTGTTTAGCAGAAGTAAATCCGGGCTTTGAAAGGGTTAACAACAGTTTTTTTAAATATTGAATTTCAAAAATTTACATTCACACCAAACAAATCATGAAAACGATTTGCTTCTTCTTAATTCGTAATCTTAATCTTAATTCATAACTAATTTGGATAGCATGCAGTTTCAGAAAACGTCTAGATGTAGAATTCAAAGTAATTAAATTTTTAACAAATAAACAAGAAACTAATGAATAAAATGATAAAAGTTCTACACACCAACACATTGCTTCTTTTCCTTGTCAAATATATATCCCATTAAGCATCGACAGGTATATCCTCCTGGTGTATTCATACACTGATGTCCATATCCACAGATATATTGATTGTACAAACATTCATCAGTGTCTGTTTAAAAGGAGAAAGTATTAAAATACAGGAGTTAGTCAGTTTTCAATTAGTTGCAAAAGTAGTTAATTGGTCAGGAACATTTTTATATACGTAACATCAAGGAAAACAAGTTGTAAGTTAGTTAAGACATCTTTCACAAGTTGTAATCTTAGGCAATAGTAACCTACAATCCAGTTGAAATATACGAAATCATTAAAGTGTGTTCTGAATGAAAGGTTTAACAATTGTTTTCAAACAAAAACAACAAATGTCACTATCACAGCCCGTCCTTCAGTCAGATCTCATTAAATATATGCATTAAGTGACATTCGTTTGCTAGCACGCTTTGAATAAAGTCTGTCTTCCTTGATAGTTCCTACTATCTTTCTTGTTTCATTTTTCATTTTTCATTTTTTATTTTTGTTTCATTTTGCGATTTGAAGAATACAGTAAAAACACGCCAATAGGAAACTAACTTATAAGAAACCACAGGCTGGTTTTTGGCAAAATTTACAACAACAAAATTTGAAAATTTATGTTAATCTAGTTGACAGAAATCATTTCGGATCATCGAGGAGCATTGCTACTACGTTTCTATCACATTATTGGCAGCATAAATCTGCTTGACTCTATCAAATTTGCCAAAATATTAAGAAATTGGACAGGCTGATTTTCAAAAACCTGTTTCAAAAACCTGTTTCTTATTGATGGGTTCTTACTGTCGATTAGAGATGACCCTCTTTACGAGATGCAATTACCACGAGGTCACGCAATTAGAAACTTTATGAGAACCACTTATGAGAAACATTAAGGCTCATTTTCTCAAAATAACATTAGGAAAACAATAGAAACTATTTTTGAAAACATTAGGGCTCGATCTGAAAAAATAGTTTCTTAAATACTTTGTACCATTCTGTACAAAGCTGTCGTTTTGAATGAAATTGCTATTTTGAATAAAATACATGAAGCACTCACCGACACATGAAGCTCCCATTTTGTGATAACCTTCTGGGCATGCGCATCTGAATGATCCAACAGTATTGACACATTTATGGTCGCAGTTGTGAGCATTGGTTTTGCATTCGTCAATATCTACATGATTTAAAATGCAGTAAAATTAGAACAAATGGGAACCAAATATAAAAGAAAACGCTTTGTCTTTATGAAACAGAGACGTTGTGACCAATTCCATAAATAAATTACTTTTAAGAAAAATATCTGAAGACGTTTCTAGACCCTGTCATTACTATTTGCAAAAAAAAACTTTCGACACATACCAGCACATTTCTTGGTCTTTTTGTCAAACGCAAATCCTGCTCGACACCGGCATGTATATGACCCTAGCAAGTTTGTGCAGCCAAGTTCACAAGGGTTGCTCTTGCACTCATCAATATCTGCATAAAAAAGATAACAAATTTGATTTAAGAAAATACATTACCTACTAATTACCTTATTTGGCTATATGGCATCTCAAATTTTATTGTAATGGTAGATTGAATGAATGATTATGCTAAATAGTAAACGATGCTAAAACATTAACGTAAATGGTAACTGCAACCCCGAATTTCACCCTCTCTATTTTCGATTCAATGTTATTCATGAAATAAAAAAAATTATAACGAATGGAGCAAAGGAGCAAACCATACGACCCAAAACAAGCAAAACGTATCTAGTTTGGACCTTCATCCAAAAGTTGACAAAATATGAAAAGTAAATGGAAATTAAAACATTCAAACACAAATACACATATATTACAATACAAATTACAAAAAATACAAAAGCAAATTTGCTGTTGTTGTGAAATAATTTGGTCTCTGCCCTTCTTTTTCTTTACCGTAACGAGATCTTCTCGCTGGTGTTTTGGTAAAATTACGGCCATTTGGATGTACCAATCTTTCAAATAAGGTTCTAAACGCAGATATTATTGTATGGTGACAAGGACATTCATAATGACCTCAACGTTAATATACTACAGTTGAATTAACAGTTGATATCAACAAAACTGGTCGGTTTGGTATGGTTTGATTAAGATCATTTTAAACTTTGTTATACACAACACAACTATCAAGTTCTTTTTCGTGACGTCTTTTCTTTATTTTCTGTTTAATGGCCATGAAGTAGTCATGGTGGTCCCCACGGCCCCATAGTATTTTGTAAATGGATATATAGTATTTTGTAAATGGATATATAGTATTTTGTAAATGGATATATAGTATTTTG
>JAYJMH010054981.1:0-12396 GCA_036873815.1 Phacellophora camtschatica | reverse complement strand
ATAGTATTTTGTAAATGGATATATAGTATTTTGTAAATGGATATATAGTATTTTGTAAATGGATATATAGTATTTTGCAAGCAGTTTTATCAATAACAGTAGCATGGAATGTAAATGAGTTTACCTGAGCATTTTTTGCCATTCATTGATAATTTGAATCCAGGATTGCACATGCACATGTATGAATCATCGGTGTCCATGCATTTTCCATGCTCACACACGCCAGCAATCATATCACATTCATTTGCAGCTGAGGAAATCAATTATATATATTTGAAAATTATACTATTTCGTATGTTAGCCTTTCGTTGAATTGAATTGAATTTTTATCGTCTTTTACCAAGCTAATTCTATTTTCCCTTTTCAAATAAAATCTTCAACAATAAACGTTTCCATGAAATAAAGAATAAAATTTGTGTAAATAAGCCTGACAGATTCCATTGTAATTTTACGTTTCAATATAAAAAAAGATAGTAAAATTGTATATATACATTACATTAATATGAAAACACAGGCATTGCTAAATCAGAGGTATGATTCTAAAGCCATTATGGATAATCCAACTAACTTTAAAAATATATTAATATCCACTTACTGTGACCATCTTTACTGCAAAGAGTTGTGTGGGCAACTGGAAAAAAAACAATATATTTTCTTATGATTTACACATCATCTGCAGAAATTACTATTTGTCTTAAAGCCCATCTTACTTTCTGCAATTTAGTGACATATATTTTGAAAACGGATTTATTACTGAACAGAGATTTTCCTTCCGAAAAACGCACGTGGAAAAGAAAAGCAACAGAAAAAATAAATGTATAAAAACATAAACTAATCACCCCCTGGAAGCAATCAAAGCACATCTACAAAATACGTGGTGAGCCAAATTTACCAGGGGATACACATAATTTTGTTCAACGCGAGGAAGAATTATGCGATGCACGCTTGAATATGCCTCTGCTGTTTTTATAAATTGCAGTATTTTCCATTGTTCCATGTCATGTCTTCAGGGGGCAAATGAGTTGAAAAAGAATAAACATAATTTGTGAAAAAAATCAAGAACAAAGAATATGGCTGATCTTCTGAATAAACTTACGTGATCCCTCTTGAGGGCATGCGCTGCAAGTTACACCCCATGCAGTTCCTCCCATACAGCAACATTCCGATTGCGAAACTTTCATCATCTTCTTCGTAGCTGCCTGGCATACACCACCAACAACCTTAGCAAAGCAGAGACCTCTTCGCATGTCTATAAGTAAAAAAATACACCACTCAGGACGCATGAACGCATTATAAGTTATATTAGTGTTCAGAGATGAGCTTTTTTGATTCCTCAACAATGCTCAGCATTTATTCATTGGCAGCATTACGCTTGCTTGGAGTCATTAAAGAAAAATTCATCACTCGTCTTCTTCTACGCAAATCAAATTTATAGATAAAGCGAGGATCAGTCCATTCTTCAGTAGCACGTTCTTAACGTGTAAAAACTTGATATATTTTCTGCTAATAATATTTCCTCTCATGTTTGATTTATTCCAACTGTAAAACCAAGATGGGACTAAAATAAACACAAATTCATACCTTGGCACATTTTGCCATTCTTGCTTCTCATAAATGGTGGAGTACATTGACACCTATAGCCGCCTCCAAAGTTATGGCAAACTCCATATGGCCTACAAAGTCGACTGTTCTCGGCACACTCATCTCTATCTGTAAAACGAAAACAAAATGATCATAGAATTGTTGTATTTGTGTATATACCAAACCCAATTAGCATTCAATTCCAGCCTTAAGGCAAATAAAAGAACTTGTTTTCTTATACTCTATTTAGTTCCGCATAAATATTTTCTATTGTTTACTTTTTCTTCAATTTGGTAAAAGAAATACACATCTATAACAGGCTGCAAAAGATACTTTGCGTACATATATAAAGATAAAATTGTGTTTACGTGTGGCTATGATATTGTAAACAACTACTGTCGAAGGGCGTATGCCCGAAAGGGCTTATATATACACATAAATTAGTTGTGATAAAAATGAATATATATAAATTATACATAAATTATTTGTGATAAAAATGAATATATATAAATTATACATAAATTATTTGTGATCAAAATGAATATATATATATATACTTTCAAAATGAAAAAAAAATATATATCACAGCATATATCTGGACAAATACTCCAATAACGCATTGTCCAAGATTGAGCATATAATTGTCAAAAATGTTTTCTGAAAACATCAAATCAAAAAATTTAATTTCTGAAAACATCAAATCACAATTGAAACTTTTATGTGTGAACAGTGTAGCATTTAAATGAAATCCTTTTTGAAAATAAAACAATTTTTCAAAACATAAAGACTTGTATAGGACACATACCAACACATTTGCCTCCAATACGTTTGTATCCCTCGTTACAGAGACAAATGAATCCTCCAAGAATGTTTTTGCAAAGTTGTGAACATTTATTTTTTGAAGTCTTGCATTCATCAATATCTGCAAATCAAAATCGTTAAAATGAACACGTGGTATTGTGTTATTTCTCTATTGGATGCTGAAAACTATGTGCTCATTCATTGACTAAACTTTCAATTCAATCACTTTCAATTATAAATATACATATATATATACTTTATATATATAGAGTTTAGATAAAGAATGAAGTTAACTTTAAAGCTTTAAAAATGACTAAGCATAGCACAGGAGCAATTTTGTATTTTAGACGCCGGTTGAGTTGTTTGCATTTCAAAAATAGCGATTCGATTAGTATATAGTATTCATAATCATGTGATACAAATTCTGTTATGCTATTGGCTAATCATAAAATGTAAACAAACTCACAACTGTATTGAGTTTACAGCATCAATGAATTATGGAAAATACAAATATCGTATTTTCTAAAAATGGAAAATAATTTAAAGATTGCTGAAAACAAACAAAAAGCCACGTCAAAAACAAGAAGAATATAATATCTTGGGTTGAATATGACACCTACCCTGACACATTCTGCCATCGGGAGCAACTTTGAATCCTCTTGGGCAAATACATTTGTACGTTCCTGGAAGATTTGAGCATCTGTGTGCACATAGATTATTTTGTGTCTTGCACTCATTAATATCTGAAGGAAGAAGAAATACTCACATTTTTTACGTGTTCTACATTAATGTATTTGACAAAAAGAACTTTCGGTAGAAATGCGAGAATGATAACATCTTCATTTATATGTGTAAATAAAAAAAATTGGCTAAAATTCAAAAAGGATAAAAGTACAAAAAAATACTTCAGTTAAACTCACCAACACAAGCTGGACTGTCAGTTCCTGGTTGGTAACCAGGCTCACATTTGCAAGAATATGATCCAACAGAGTTTGTGCAATTTCCCCTGTGACATACGTTTGAAAGCTCGCCACACTCCTCAATATCTAGTTAAAAAGTGAAAAATTAAAAAATATTATTTCAAAAATCCTAACGACTATTGTTGTTGCTACATTTTTACTAACGTTCCCATTGCCTTTGGATTAACATTCGGGTTAAAATTGAGCATTCGTCAAATATATCCCCCTTTTTCCTAACGGTTCAAATTATCAAAACTCACCTGTATTGTTTCATCAATATGTTTAACAGCCAAAGATAGTCAAGCCCTGCTGCACCACAGAATGACGTTAATTGTACATACATTCTAGACCCATGTATGTATATATTGAAAACTCAATCAACGGACACCTCCCTCAATGGACACATCCCCACGACGGACATCTTGCCATTGTCCTGAATTTATATTTTCTAAACCTTAATATAAGTAAACTGACACCTCCCAACAACGGACAGAAACTTTCGTCTTAAAGGTATCCGTTATAGATGTTTCACTGTATTGTATATATATAGTAAAGTTGTTTCAAAGCCTAGTATTACCCTCTTCTACAAATAAAATAATACATCTGAATACACACCAACACAAATATTCTTATCAGCTGATTTCTTGTATCCTTGATTACAATCACATCTGTAACTGCCATCCGTATTGACACACTTTCCATTTGTGCATTCACCGTAGTTCAACTTGCATTCATTGATATCTATAGAGAAAGGGATTGATTGACAGCTTTCAATTTGGTATTTCTGTATAAAGACATTTCCAAAATTATTCAAAGATCTTATCATGCATACAGTTAAAAGATGACGAAATTACGTTTACTGAGTTAACATCATGGTATTCACATCAAAACTCGTCTAAATACGCCAAGAGCTAAAAGAGAGTCCAGTTCTATGGGTTAAAATAATCACTTAATCAAAATAATTCAGACTTGAATTGGTTTAAAGTGTCAATATTAAAAGTGTCTATCAAATATGAAAATACCAGAACCAACATCAAGAACCTTACCAGTTTGGTTCCTGGTGTACCCGATGCCATTTGGGCAGTACAACTTGAATTCCATTGTTCCTACTTTAGGACACAAATCGCAAGGAACGCCCCAACCAGCATTCGAACTACAACAGCAAGTTGACTTTGTGACTTGAATGGCAGTTGGCTTGACACATCTGTTTGATTCCACTTTGGCAAAACACACGCTTTGACGGAAATCTATGGTGATATAATAGTCATTTTAATTTCACATTTTGGACATAAGGTAAGTAATTTAATCATATATTTTAGAATTTCTTAAACAACTTAAGACACATTTTAAACTGAAGGCAAAGGTCTGTCTGATGCATAGAAAACAAAATCGAGAAAAAATATATTGCTAATTCAGGCTCATTAAATCAACATTTTATATAAGTATGTATATATATATTATGAACATTATACGAGCAAGCAGCAGCAATTTCAAACAATTTAAAAACACAATTTTATATTTTTGAAAAAAATTATTGTCATCCCACTTGTTTGTATTTTCATAAAAGGATTTTTCAGCATATAAATCACTTGATAGAAAATTACTGTATCCATTGCGACAACGGCATATTTCAGTGTCCACAACTAAAGATTTCGGACACTCAATTTTTAACGCTGTAGTGTTGATAAATAAACAGATGTAAAATAGCATTAAAAAGCTCATACCAACACAATTGCGTCCTTGATTTCCGAGCCTAAATCCAGCCTTATTACAAATGCATTTGAAGCTCCCTTTTGTATTGATACATGTTCCTCCAATTTCACATAGAGTAGAATCCAAAGAACATTCATTAATATCCACACATGTGTTGTTCTTCGTTAATTCATACCCTTCGTCACATTTGCAGATTGCTCCACCAATCGTATTAGCGCATGTTCCATGGTTGCAGAAACCTTCTATTTCCAAGCACTCGTCAACATCTGAATATAGAAAAATAAAATGCTTTAATATATCATATATCGTATATCATAGTCATAAGGCACTACTACAAAATAGCATGGCTGCAACAAGCAACTGCAGCAAGTAACGAAACATAAGAATAGCAGATTCTTTATAATTCGTATCCCTGAGGTATACGAATATGCTAGAATTGAAAGGGATGTGGTTAAAATAAATAAAAACCTCAACAAACGTTGTCCATGCTTGCTAAATCACTTTCTGTGATGGATACATAGCTGACAAAAACTCAAAACAGATTACATATGTATTTCAGGTGACCCCAAAAAATTGCATGAAATTTTTAAAGCTGCTATAACTTCATCTTTGAAATTTTGTTCTTGCTGGACGTTGATGTCTCAACTCAAAATTACATTCTTTGTTAGCCAAAATCTACTAAGCAAAACTATAACTTCTCCTCCACAGCAGCATTGTAAACGTCGGCTACCCGGGTTACAGTTTTCTGGGTTACTCAGTGTGTAAATGTATTGTGCACCCATGCAAGATACATTTATAATCAATTTATATTTACATACCACGGCATGCTCGTTTTGTGCCAGTTGGAACAAATCCCTTGTCACATTCACACGTGAAACTACCACGAACGTTGTTGCATTTCCCGTTTTTGCAAATGCCATGCAGTTCGAGGCATTCATCAATATCTAAAAAGTAATACTTCAAGTAAAACTAGCGTGCATAAAATTAATCACTACAGTTAATAGTTTTCACTTTAACATGGCTATAAAAAAAATATGATAACTTAGCAAAAAATATTTTTGATAAAACAAATCAAAATTTTCAAAAATCAAGACATTTGTCCACAAATGTTTGATTTAGCAAATAAAACAAGTCGACCATATTGTTGGCCTTCTTGGGATAGTATTTCATTTTGAACAGCATGTCTAAAAATTTGTGTTTGGTGCTGGAGACCAATCAAATTTTGCCTATAAATTTTCTGCAAGATATTGGCAATTTAACATAATAAACAATGTAAATTTCGACAAAATTATACAAAATTTCCTGCAAGATTAATTAAAAAAGAAAATTCCTCCGGCCATTGGTCAAACGGTGCTTTTTCACGCCATGTTAGACAGTTTATAAACACGAATAAAATTGCTGTATTTATCTTCAGGCTTTCTACGTTTTTTAAATTCTGCCTCCTTTCTTTTATCTACAAAACAAATCCCACAAAAGTTTGTAAAAAAAACACAAGATATCATTCACAAGTTCAAACAGCACATACCATCACAATATCCTTTAACATCTCTTCTGTAGCCTTCATCGCAGACACATATATGAGTTCCCAACAAATTTTGGCATTTGCCGGCACCACAGATACCGGGAATAAGGCATTCGTCAGCATCTACAACATTATAGGTGTATTCAATATTTCATAATATTCTCTTGACTGGAATCAATTTATTTCATTCAAGGTACATTCAAGATACATTGAGAAGTAACCTTGGTAAAAACGTAGCTTTTCTGAGGTTTTATTGATCATAACGAAAAATTAGAATCTCGTGTCAACATTCAATCGTATATCAAGAGATTCGAAAATAACAAAAGCCACATTCTACTGGAAATCAAATGATCGAAACACGGTTCAAAATATTTTGGCAACAAAAAAATGAAGATTGTTTCTTTAAACGAAAAACATCCCAAAAGCGAAACTAATGTAAATTTTATGATGATAAATTTCGCTAATTTTACATTATCAAATTACAAGCCATCCCTATGTGTTAAAGATATTTATATCCAGATTTTTCATTCAGGGTAATGTTTCGTAAACAATGGGCTATTGTTTGATCTATTGTTCTCTCTAAAAAATCAGCCTGGAGTTTCTTAAAAGTGTGCTTCTTATATGCGGGTTTTTACCGTATAAACGACATTTATACTTATTCACACATTAAATTATTATTATTATTGTTATTTATTATTATTATTAATTATTATTTTTTTTAAATGTGCTTACGCTTTCTAAATTAAAATGAACATTTCAAATGTACAGCAAAAACACGCATTTAAAAACCTACTTTTTAACCTGAAAATGTACTTAAGTTAAAAAGCATATTTCAGCTTCATAGCTCAAAGGGTGGTGAACTTTTAAAGTGATCTATTTTATTTAGAATATGTTTGTTTATTATTTTAACAATGCCTTCAAGACCTAAATGATATATTTTTTTATTCAGAGTGGAATCAACCAAGGTATTTCAACCTTACAGGTTCTTACAAGTTACAAGTATTTATATGTAGATTTGGGTTTTTTGCGGATTTTTACTGTAATGTTTCAAAATTTGGTTTTCTTTGTAACGAGTCGATCGTAAATATTTTCTATGAATTTACAAATTAAGATTTTCAGGAAGCAAAATAAATCAATAGAAAACGATAATAAATATATATATATATACAAAGTAACTGATGAAAACGTAGGTTTGTAAGACCTCAATGTGCCAAAAATCTGTCTATTATTTTGCGCCCGTTCTACATAGCATAGATTGGTCTCGCTCCTGAATGAATCATCGCCCTGACTGAATAACTTACTTGTTTATAATGATTTTTAGAATTTGCGAGGGTTGTATGATTTAACTTCAATCCAGAAGCACACTTCATGAGTTTACATGTTTCAAAAGCGTCAAGAGAATGAAATAATGGTAAACAAGGCAGTAATTCATTCAAAGAAATTATCCATTCAGGGGGAGTAACCACTTTCGTTATTAGTTAATACACAAATTATCAAATAAAACAATAAAATATATGATAAATATATAATAATATAAAATAATAAAACCTGAACACTCATGTGACCCTCCCTTAAGCCTAGCATCCCTGAAGTATATCGCGCATGCTCAAACGAATGTCGCCTTAGTTAATATATATATATATATATATACCTTCACATGTTTTCATGTCCATCGATAAGATGTAGCCTCTGTCGCATTTACATTTGAAGCTTCCAATTGAATTCGAGCATTTTCCATTTCTGCAGATACTAGCATCCGAACATTCATTTATATCTGAGAGACAAAAACAAAAACGATTAATAAATATGCTTTTCAACACTCTTTAAATAAATACCAATGAGATGAAATATGGAATAATTTGACATGCAATGATATGCAATAATTTGATATGCAATAATTTTAAAATTCGAGCAGCAACAAACTAAAAAGCGATAATCAACATACTTATATTAATATTAAACTATTAAACTGTAAAGATTTCAGCTAAATTCATGTTTTAGATATTCAGTGCATAATCTCCACTCATTGATAGCAAATGATCTACTTAAGAAGTTAAGAAGTCTCGCATTTAAGAAACCACTTTGTAAGAAGATCGGTCATTGAATTTTGACCAAAATAACAACAGACAAATAATAATTAAGAAAGAATAAGCGATAACAAAATGATGTCTGTCAATGTAGAAATAAAGAAAATAATAATTGTGTAAACAATCTAAAACAAGAGCAAAGTCAAGTATATTTACCTTTGCAGACCCGCCCAGAGTTGTCCACCTCAAAACCCCTAGCACAATCACACATAAAACCTCCTTCAAAGTTTGTACAAGATCCGTTTATGCAAGGGCTTTCCATACATTCATCAACATCTGCAAAAATGATATACATCATGCAACATAAGATGACAAAAAAATTGAAAGAAATTATACCTGCAAGCATATGCTCGATGTGCATCAGGCAATATAGTAAAAATAGAATGGAAGAATTTTTAGAAAGAAATGTTTTGAGGAAAACATATAAGTATTTGAAACCTGGCAATATTCCTTATAATGATTATGTGTATCGAGGAATTGTTGTTAACTTACCGACGCACTTAGGCATTTTGGCACTTCCGGTACTTTTGAATCCCACATTACAATTGCACTTGTATCCCCCAAGAATGTTGGTGCAGTTTCCCTTTTTGCATGGGTTTTTCAACAATTCACATTCATTAACATCTAAAAAAAGTTAAAAATAATACTATTACTTTAACATGATATTTTTGTTTGAATAAACAAGACAAACAAGATTTTAAACAAGACAAAATCAGCAAGGATAATGTATCTTGTCATGTAAACTTTGCTGCATCAAGTCAACATTGAGGTTATTAAATAAATGTTTGGCATGTAGCAGCTAAGAATTAAAAAATGAATGAATGAATGAATGAATGAATGAATGAATGAATGAATGAATGAATAAGTAAGTAAGTATTTATTGCCACTTTAAATTAAAAATTTACAATTTTGTTATGGCTAGTTAAAAATATGAATATTTACAATTATGCGATAAAAAATACTACTTACACTAATAAAAATAGAAATTCTTAAAATATTTTTAAAAATAAACAAAATTACGTATCTGTACTAGAGTGGCAGGGATAGCACTATAAGATCGAAAGACCTTGATTCCATAATGGTCCCCATGACTAGTACCCTATGAGACCCAAGCAAAACAATGATAATAATAGTAAGAAACAAAGAATAGAGGAAACACCTACCATGCCTTGGATCAATGGTTCCCTTTCCATCTCCAGGAGATTTAGTTGTTTTGGAGATCCCACCAGGAACAATTTCTATATGATTGCCATCTTTATCGGTGATGGGATTTCCAGATGAATCTGTAACTACATTTCCTCCTGGTGATATAGTGATTACATTGCCGTCTTTGTCAGTAACTGGGTTACCATTTGGATCAGTGACCGCAACACTGCCTGGTTTCACGGTTAAAGGTTTTCCATCAGGTCCGGTAACTGGTAAGCCATCAGAATCTGTTACAGTGACTCCGATCGGGTATCTAGTAACAGGTTTCCCATCCGGTCCGGTAACTGTGTTGCCATTTGTATCGGTTACATACGGAAACCTGGTTATGAAATTACCATCTTTGTCTGTTTTTCGTTTTCCATCTGTTCTGGTTACATAGGGCGATATGGTGGTGCGGACTCCGTCAGTTGGGAAAGATGTCGGTTTGATGACCTCAGGTTTTCCAATGCATAAAGCGTTATATTGACCTGGAGAAAGGTAATAAATCGTAAGACGAAAATATACAAGTTAGCATCAGGGGCGGCGGAACGTTTTCAAAAGTGGAGGGGGGGGGGGTGAAAGCCCGATTTAGCCATGTCTGATATAGAAATTTTGTAAACACAATAGAAAAACAGGAATTTCGCAGAAAAGTTGAGGGGCTTCAATTCATGCACTCGGTATGGCTCTGCGGTCCCTGAACAACCTATTATTTTAATACCGGATAGGCCACAGCAATTCTATTACCGGATTTTATCTTTATGATTTTATTACAGGATGCCCAAAAAGTGGTTTCACTCATCGAATTTTATATAAGAATACGGAAAACATAATATAAAATCAACTGCTACACTAATTGAGTTTCTCGCGCCATTTTCATAAATCGAATCTGTCTAGCCAGCTAAGATATTTGAATTCATTGTAAAATTGCATATGTAAATACAATGAAAGATACCAGAAGTGAACATAAGTATAAAGAATGAATACATATACAAACATCAAAGAAAAGAAACAATTAGAAAAATTAAAAAGAAATAAAGATATATAAAATATATAAAGTGTTTTATCATAGTCAATAGAATTTAATATTGTTTTCCATTGATTACGGTTTTATATTGTATGTAAACACGCACACTTTGACGTCGTATTTTGATTGATATAACAGTAACGATTGAAGAACTTTGATGAAATCAAGCTTCCAAAAAGGACTAAATACAATTGATAATTTTTCCACTTCAAGTTGACGAAAAATTTTGCGCTTTGCACTGTAAAATTCAAAATTAAAATATTATTTTTACCTGTGCCTTTGATAGGGCATGCTTCACAAGGATCCCCATAATGTGTTCCCATATTGCAACAGCATTTAGCATATGTGAAATTCATATGGAATCGTTCAGTACAGATTTCCTTCAACGGCAAAGGCTGTAGAGTATTATTCTGGCCATTAACCAAATTAGTGTCTTCATCAGAATGGAAACAATAGTCTTTCCTCAGATCTAAAATTCAAGAATTTGTATTTAATGGTGATCAACTTTCCATTGTTTGACCCAAACACCAAATAAACACAGCTTGGAATTACAACATTCTCAAATTTAACAAACTACCTACCAACACAATACTTTTCTGAAAGCTTGTACGTAAAACCTTTCGGGCATTCACATTCGTAGCTTCCTTTTGAGTTGATACATTTTCCTTTGGGTCCGCAAACATACGCTGTTTTGCATTCGTCAATATCTAAAATAATGGCATTCAAATAATTCAGAAATGGAATAAAAAATAAAAATAGAAGAGGGGCTGTAAGTCAAAATTTAGAACAAACTAATTAAAAAATTGGCTAAAATCAAAAAAATATGAAGAGAGGGACTACAAGTTAAATCAAACAAATTAAAAAGAACGTATTTGGCACTTGTGTTAATTATAATTCTAAACGAGCGATAGAGTGGTAAATGTAACTTAAAACTAAATTAGATCTTTGTTGATCGCAGAATAAATCTCTTGTAGCTATTTATACAATAATTAAAGTTAAATGTGCACCTTCACAATTTTCCATTGCATTCAAAAAGAATCCTTTGGGACAATAACATTTTGATCCTCCAACGGTGTTTACGCATTTTCCATTCTTGCAATAGTTTCTAAATTTTTTGCATTCATCAATGTCTAGAACAGTAAAATAATTTTTGTCTGAAATTCAAAACATTTCCTTGACATCAACAACAACCCAATTCTTTGTTTCACATTACGCATTAGTATTGATTTATTTATACTATTATTTTATTCATTTGTATATATATATATATATATGTATATAAATAAACAAGTTATCATTTGTCTTCTCTGTAGTTAAAATGCTTGAACCTGACGATTGCGAAACAACGAAACTCGAGTAACAACTTAACTTGTTTTTATTTAATATTTTTCTATATCGCTCTACCGCCACAGTATCGAGCACTGCAGAGAAGACAAATATAACTTGATATAAATAAATAAATAAATAAATAAATAAATAAATAAATAAATAAATAAATAAATAAATAAATAAATAAATAAATAA
>JAYJMH010054970.1:0-13023 GCA_036873815.1 Phacellophora camtschatica | reverse complement strand
TTTAGAACTGATTATTTAGAACTGATTATTTAGAACTGATTATTTAGAACTGATTATTTAGAACTGATTATTTAGAATTGCTTGGAATTATTTAGAATTGCTTGGAATTATTTAGAACTGATTATTTAGAATTGCTTGGAATCATTTAGAATTGCTTGGAATTATTTAGAATTGCTTGGAATTATTTAGAATTGCTTGGAATTATTTAGAATTGCTTGGAATTATTTAGAATTATTTAGAATTATTTAGAATTATTTAGAATTTAGTTATTGTTTGGCATGTTTTTTTTCACCTTGGTGGGATTCGAACCCACGACCTTGCGATTATGAATCAGACGCCTAAACCACTTGGCCATGCTTGCTGTCTTCAGAATTTAGAATTTAATCAAGGTCATACCTTCGCAGCAAGTATGGCCTTGGGGGGATACGAACCCTTAATCTAACTTATTTATTAATTTAACTTGTTTATTAATCTTATTTATTTATTAATATTATTTATTAATCTAATTTATTTATTTATTAATCTAGTATATTTATTAATATAATATATTTATTAATCTAATATGATTTATTAATCTAATATATAATAAATAAAGAATTTAGAATTTAGAATTAATTTAGAATTAATTAAATACTAGAATCTATCTCATTAACGTACATTAAGCTGGCAAGATAAAGGAACTCTCAAGAGGAATACAAGCTTTGTTTGAAAAGATAGTATCTAAGTCGTTGTGCCTGCAAAACCTACTGATCGTGATTTGATTATTTGCAGAAGAAATGACAGCTTGCGATAGATTATGAAAGAGATCATGCCCCAGAAAACAAGATGCTTAACAGATATGAATGTGGCGATCATCATAGGGTTGAGCAGCCTAAAAGTAGCTTGCAAACAAGGGCTAGTCTCACCACTCTGAAAATGTAAAACGGTATTTACTCGGCAATTTTCCCTCGACAAAGTAAACGATATCTGCGAGAGACGCGTAAACTGACACACAACAATTATTATTAAGGAATCAAGCAATCAATTAATCAATCGATCAATGGAAGTGTTGACTAGCAGTATTAACTCGTGTGATGCGCATGCAAAGGTAGGTCAACCGAGCGACACTGATACGTGCAACACAATAGAGCGCACTTGATACAATATTTATACCAGGCTTATTCATTTTAAGATTTTACATTCAATGTCTTCATCAACAATTCATGCAAGTATATCAACGTTAAATTAACTGAAAATATATCTCAAATTATAGAATATAATAGACGTAAAGTTTCCCTCAACATGAAGTATCTCTAGTTATTGGTAGTTCCATAAGGCTCGGTTCTTGGGCCAATTATTTATTAATTATATAATAAAATTCCTTATGTAACTTAAATTTGTCCTATTGATGCTGCAAACAATGCCACCAAACAAAAACAAGAAAAAATCTCGTTGTTCTTGCCGTCGTTTTGAAATTCTTGTTAATAATCGTAAGCGCAGCATTACATATTAATTGTGGTCAACTGCTGATGATGCTCTTTCTATATTAAGCATTGAAATGGTAGGCTGGCAATGCAATTGAGAAATAAATGGCTGGTTAATAAGAATGTATGAATCATTTTGCTTGCAAAAATACATTTGCAGTGGAAAACAAAGAAAAAATCAGTTTATCTTCCATCAACATAATTTTCAACTGTCTCAACTACAATTTCCGCCTAAGTTGAAATCTTATCCCGGTTTGAGTTGTCTAGTTGAGTTCACACCTTGGGGCGAGTTTCTCTCCCCCCTCTCATGTAAAAGTCTTTCACCAGACACTGGCATGAAACCGACCCCGTGTTGAAATCAACTCGGCAACTCAACCCGGGTTGAGAAATGCCACGCGTAGAGCTCCTTAGTGACCAGTACAGATGATAAATTTGCTAAATTACAAACTTGCTTCTACTTAAAAGCCAAATAAACAGGCACTATTGCTTTTTATATCTCTCCAGATAAGGCAGAGCATTAAACATTCTCAACCTATTTTGAAAACGCTCAAAGACAAAAGAAATTTAATCGGAATGGCCTCGTTTGCAGAAGCTTTAAAACAGCTTAATCTTTCTTGTGAGTAGACTTTTTGCAATAAATCCAAACTATGAAATTTTACAATAAAAAATTTATCGTTCCGACGCTGTAAAACAAAAACCAGGACATTATCCTAAATTTTTAGTTGTTGTAGCTATTGACCAATCAGCGTACGCCTGAGTGTCGCCTGACATTTCAAGGCCGTATGTCTTCATGATGGAATATAAACAAAGCTATTGCGTAGCACATTTCAGAAGAGGAAAAGTAAGTTGAGAACTCGCACTTCGCACAGTTTTGTTTCCTACTGCTGCATTGTGCAGTTTGCTGAATTTCAAAGAGACATCTATTAGACTAAAGAAGCATCTTTTTAGTTTGCGTAAGTGTAATAAAATGTTTTTTTTCGTATTGTTTTTCGTGTGATAACGAGCATTTGTGTGATGTCTTTTGCATTTAGCTAGGTTATACGATCTAGTGTTTGATTCCTATTTTCAACAATATGGCACTTGCCGTCACGAAAAAAATGAATTTGCATCGATTGTAGCTTGAAAATGAATTTGCTAATTAAGCTTGCTTTACTATGCACTAAATTGCAACTGCAGTACAATCACTACTTCTTCGTGCTTCGCATCGTACATCATCTTTCTAACAATATGGCCTATCTGCTGTTGTGTCTGATATTCTGTATATAAACATATATTATGGACCTCACTTCATACTGCAATAACTTCGTCATTTTTTCAGAGTAATAGTGCTGATAATTCTTGCAATGTGCCAACATCCATTCGAGATGATGAGCTCCAAGTTGAGGTTCCTTTGGCAAGCAGATTTTGATCCCTATTTTATCTCTCCAAGCACGCAAGACAACTTTAACGTGGATAGAGTAGCACAGCAATTGGCGAAGATTGGCGATGCAATATTGGACCAGTACGAAAAGAGCAAAGTACCACAACATCGTGTAAAGAAAAGTGCTTGGGAATCGTTGGCCATTGGCGTCTGTACCCTCGTGGCATTCCATATTTTAACTCATATACATCGATGAACAAATATGAACGTAAAACAATGGACCTACACTTTTTATGAAATACTCGAATCGAGTTCTTTGTTTTCAAAATCAGGAAAACTTTAACTGTTGCTTTTGGTCACAGACACTGGGCACTCTGCTTACTTTGCCTTAACTTCATGTATGATTGATTTACAATCACATGCATCCAGTTTAAAATAATGGCATTACCTTCTAGAAAGGAGGATTAAATCTAACTTTTACGTGAAGTAATTCGTCGATTTGATGAGCCTAGCTCAGGTCTTGTGTACATTGTAGAATATATGTTGTTGTCAATAAAGTAGATATCCGAAAGCTACCTTTTTTAAGTTATCCGCGTTAGTTGTTGCCCTAGGCCATTCTTGTGTGATTCATGTTTTAATTATTGGCATATGATAAATTCTGGTATTGTAAATTAAAAATGCTTGCTTCTGAAGTGTGTTTTCCTATGCTCAAATTACGTTTACGTCATAACAGATTTTGAGACCATAAACTTGAACGCTGATGATACTGAAAATGTTTTAAATCATCCAAATTTGGCATGCATAAAACTCTATTCTTATGAAACAATGCATTCATTAACAAATATCACCAACAAAGATAACCAATGTACACGAACCATCACAAAAAAAGTTTCTTTCCAGCTTGAAACAATGTCTGCTTTCATGCTATCTTGCAAGCTATATTTAATCAAATCTCTATCCACATACATTTTTCACGAAACTGAGCGTCAATCCTTTAAAAAGCACTCTATTCCCCGTTGATAAGCAAATGTTTGCCCTTAACTTCAAGAAATAGAACAAAAATCGCATAAATAGCAAAATGCAATATGTAATCAGAATATAATATTAAAATATATCCTCTAATTTATATTCGTAACAGTTTCTAAATCTGAATTAGAAAATTCTTGTTAAAATTGTTGTTTACAACAGATAAATTTTTCATTAGCTTATTACATATAATACTATATCAAACATGGAAACTAATAATGATAAATACTAAACTAAAATTTTCGTAAAAGAAAATTTCATTGTAAAAGTTCTTTGTTGAAAAATCATCTTGATCTCCGTTCTTGATGCTCTCTTCTGAAGTTATCAACTGTTTCAAATCACCAATTTAATTTGAATTCTGACCAACAACTGCCGTTGTTTTCACTCTGATCAGCAGCGTGATGCAAGAAAAATGTACTGCAAATTTTAATTGTTGCTATCTGTATGGTCAATGCATCTGTTTTCTGTGGCCTATGAGTAAACCCCTTTTTCTGGGAAGCAGTTGATACTAAATATTTTGTGCGTTCATTTTTGTATGATTTGCATTAAGTTTCAAATGCTAATGTGTGTGATATTTTCAGATATTTTAGGCATTTTTATCTCTTTCACTGTTTCTTTGCAATTTCTTCAAATATAAACTTTCTTGGGATAATATTTTCGATTCTTTGTGAACCTCGTGTTGCGATCCAATTACTCCTGCGTGGCTTGAAACATGTTTACTGTGATTGCTTAAAATTATATCCAAATGAAGACTGATAAATCAACAATCAAATTCACTGAAATTCAAGTCGTACATGTACACTATGCTTGTAAAACTGTAGCTGCAAAAATGTCGTTCGTCTCAAAGGACATGAAATATTCTTGCATTACATTGTTGTCTGGTGCATTACAATTTTAAAAACATTGCTTCATACACAGAATGCCATGTTGTACTGCTTCACAATGCTGGAAAACTATCATGGGAATGGAGAAAGGAGCATCGTCGAGTTTTGATTTTGATGTCTCTACGATAAGAAAATGCACACCAAGCCTGTCACTTCAAAAATGGCCTATGAAATTAGGAAGATAACACTCAGGAAATTCGACTGAAGGTCTGTTTTTCTGTTCGTGTTTTCTTTGGCAGGTGACTTTTCTTACTTAGCATATTGAACCATCCAGTTTGCAGCAATTGTGAAATCTTTTTGTGTTTCTTTGTAAAGTAAACCAATGACAGCTTCGATTTGCCATGAAATTGTTCACGACATTGTCTTCTCCACCAGTCATTTCTTGTCTTGAGTCTTGGCAATTTGAAATTGCCTGTTGTTAGATTATACAATACATTCATTATTTTACGAAAACTCATCAATTTTTCAAGAGTTGTTGCTACTGGTGCAGATTATTGTATTTTTGGCACTATTTCTTCTTATGTGCAATGTCTAGCAAAGTAGTTGAACAAGCAGTTATCTGGGGAAAGAAAGATTTAAAAATTGGACAGAAGATTTTTTATTCTTCAAACTCTGTGATGACACATCAGTAGCTTATGATCTCCCATTTTTATTTTTGGCCGAACTAAAGTCGTATTTTTCTTAATCCTTCGTACTTTAACTTTCATTTTGTATCTGGTTTTTCCTTTGCAAATACAAATGAAACTAAATCATAATTTTCATTTGGTCTACCTTTTTCATTTTCTTCTTTGAATCACCGGATTCTAATGATTGTTTAGAATACTTTAATACTTTATGCATTTTGTGCTCCGTGGCTTGCGTATGTTTTTTGGATAACGATCGCCATTCCATTGTATGGTGTTGTATAGTAACTTGCTCATATCCTTCCTTTCTGTTTGATGTTTTAAAAACATCTAAATATAGTTTTTGAACTTGCATAAGTTTTTTTTTCAATTTCCCGCATTGTTAAATAACTCCTACAGATTGCATCACATGCCATTTCGTAGCGTCTAACTTTATCACATCAGTCTCGTTCCAAGACCACATATCTTATTTCTCTGCGTTTATACTGCGAAAGAACAAGATGCATTTGCTATTTCGATAGCTTCCATGGAGCCCGGTTCGAAATTACGACAGGGGATCTTGTTAATTTCAGGGATATCAACAGAAATAAGACAATCGAAATTCGAATCCCAGTCGATGTTGTGCTTTATCTTCTCGACTCTCCTGGGAGGTTGGGATGCTGACGCACTGCAAAATCTCATTCCTTTGTTTCAACCACGATATATAAATTTGCGATTCAATTGAATAGAATTGTTCTTCAATGTCAGCCATGATTTTAGTGTTTAAATCTTACAAAATTCACGAAAAGTTTTCAATTTTATCTAAATTTTACCTTTGCTTAAAAATTTGCCATTTTTGTTTTATTTAATTAAAGTATCTAATATTTTCCAGGGGGTAGTACCACCTGACTTGGATAGGGGGCATGTCCTATACTTTTAGGTCTGGGGCTTTGATTGGCTGATATATTTTTGGGTCTGAAACATAATTTTGAATTTAAAAATTTGAATCTGATAATTTAGTAAATTAGTATGTAATAAGGTATGAGCATAGAAATGTTAATAAAATGATTGTATAAGCAGCAAAATTCCATCATAACATGCACCATATAATTATATTTTTGGGTTTACCTTTTCGTTTCAGTATATATTTGGGTCAGCTCAAGATTTCTTCAGACACGCCCTCTACCCGAGTTATGTGGTACTGCCCCCCTTGGTAACATTTGGCTTTTTCTATTGCTTGCCCTTTAAAATTACTAAACAAACTCAGATGTTCATTCTAAGTCCTCTTAAATTCCTGACACCCAAGAATATTGATAGACCCTTCATAGGCCATAGCTTCCCAATAACAACGCTCAAAACCTACGCAATCGTTGCCAACGAATGGGCTTAGAACATTCGTCCCAATCTTTATTATTTATACACCTTGGTGTGTAAATTATAAAACTTTCTGGCAAGTCTTTTCTGTACTTCAAACATCGTTATTTTACTTTTGATAAAAAAGGTTAATTGACAGTAATATTTAATTGCTAATAGGAGGGGTTATTTAATAATCCTAATAAGTCATTTGATAATCCTAAATGATGAAATATTTCTCAAAATTTTAACATATTTGAGAATGAAATCGTTATGGAGGATTTAGACTACACACGTTTTTTCATCATAAGAACTGTCTTTATAAGAAACCACAGGCTGAGATTTGTGTCAAATTGTTTCGTATCTCACAAATTATTATTTTAATTTCAAAAAATTATTGAGCTGAAACACACTTCAAAGGTGAGGGGCAGCACGTTTTTGAGAAGAGTGAGGGGCAGCAAGTTCAGCCCAGAAATAAGAACAAATCCACGCTGAAGGCGAGGTTAGCTGTTCTCATTTTTCATTGGTACGGTTTCATTAATGAGATTTAGCAGGTAGTTGTAGGTATGAATAAATAGTGTAGAGTAAATATGGTCTTGCCTTCTTTCAAGCGTGACAATTTTATATTCAATTTGGGTAAAACCCAGGGGTACATGCCCCACGGGAGTGTGCAGCTGAAATTTTATAAACCTATCCAACTTTGGTGTTCAAATGTTCGTGTATAATGTTGTTTTTCATAATTTTTAATACCTAAACTAACATTAAGGAATTTTTGCTGATAATCGTACCCATGAGATACTTTACTGCCTCCAAACCCATCGATATCAGCGGCACATACCAGTATATCCACATTTCAGGTTATACCCCCCTGGGTAAAACGTATCACTTTCCCGAAAGAAATTACGTAGTAATAACAACCAAAAGAAATAATAGCCGCCGATTTAATTCTTCTTTTCTCAGATTAAAAAAGAAATAGACATGGAGATTAGATCGATTTATTAGTGAACCATTGCATTTAAAATTTCTAAATCATATACACATGCGCACTTGCGATTTTTGAAACAGATTAGGTAATGCTGTTTAAAAAGAACAACAACAGTCAGAGAACCAGAAGAAATTTGCTATGGTGGGAACATAAACATCCTTATGCACATGCGTTTGTCATGTAGAAATTGTTGGAGGTGATTGGTTTGAACAACATATCAGAAGCTTTGTTTAATTCAATAGAGCCAGGCTCTTGTCTCCCCCAACAATCCAGTAGATTACTGTCAAATTGCACGCAAATTAAAAATAAAAAGCAATTTAAAAAGCAGCCCAGCCTAAAGTAATCTGACTGACTCGTTCCAAAAGTGCAGTTTAGATCTTCTAACTTTTATTTTTTTATTTCTGAAACGATCTAAACTCATATTCAACAACAACAGCAACAACAAATAGAATAGCTGAGGATCACGAATTTCGGGAATAAAAGTGTTAAATTTCCGTTTCATGTTTAAAAAATATTGTCTATTTTTAAGGACTGTTTTTGGATGGTGTTTTCACAAATCAAGGGTAAAAATTACAGCCAATCACGTTTCACGGAAAACCCTTTACCACCATCTAAAGTTTTCAGGCAGCGGGGTATCTCAGGCATTTGCAGTTTTGAACAACCAATCACCAAACTTTAAAATCATAACTTACTTTTTATGAACCTTCCTAGATCACTTGTTTTTCATTTTGAACGGAGATTGGCGTTTGTGTGGTGTTTTTGGTTATTCAAAACTGCAAGTGCCAAAGATACCCTGCTGCCTGATAAATCCCGCTGCCTGATAAATCCCGCGAGATACCCCGCTGCCTGGCAAATCCCGACGACACCCTACCAGTTTAGACCTTTTCTACTGCTTATTTTATTTCTGAATCAAACAAACGAAATGACCTGCATCTTGTCTTCGTTATTTTAAAAATTTAAAACCTGACAAAATATTTTCGCCTGCACTGTGTGAAGTTCGAGTTTCTTGCAAAACTGTTGTTCTAAAAATCTACGTATGGCGCATTTCAATGCTCTGCAGTTTGACAACATTATGATAGAGGACTAAAGAATTGCTCTTAATGAAGTTGACATTTCATTTACGTCAAAATTTTATATACCTTTAAAGCATTCCTTAATACCTCATTCATTATTAATTACAAAAACATCTTTTAAAAATTTCAGCATGTACTTGGCAAGTTTTTGGCAGGATTATTAGGATTAACGAAACATGAACGCAAATGCAGCCAATCTCGTTATTGAGTTTTTATTCGGTGTTGTTCGTAGCAAATTATAAAACTTGTGAAGGATTACTGCCTATTTAATTTTAGAAACAACAATTTAACATATTTATATCAAACATGGTGATTGAACACGAAATAGATTTCGTCTTTTAATAGCCTTCATACGTTCTATTGCCTATGTTACTTTAGTGTGTTATGAATCACATGTTATCAAGCATGCAATCTTTTTGGACAATTATAACATGTGTTAGTTCCTTCTTGCAGCATGCGTTTTAGATTGTTGAATTAGAAGGAATTATCAGTCTTCTGAGTTATTAAATGAAATGAAGTCGATGTGTCTTGTTTCTCTCCTTGCCGAACCTATACGCAACCGTTACAATTGGTGACAGAGGTACAAGGCTGAGATCTCAAGTTCACCATGGGTTTTATTTCCATCGTTCCTGGAAAATTCGACTCTGGCGATTTTTTGTCAAAGTTGCACCATTTTGTTTTGTCGAAGTTTCGCTATTTCGTCTTGTCGAAGTTTTATTGTTTCATTTTGTCATAATTCTACAATTTGATTTTGTCGAATTTTCTCCGTTTCATTTTGTTGTAATTTCGCTGTAACATTTCGTCGACGTTTCGCCAAAGTTTCGCCTTTTCATTTTGTCAAAATTTTGCTGTTTCGTCTTGTCAAAGTTTTGCCATTTCGTTTTGTTGTATTTTCGAGATTTTATTTTGTCCAATCTTCGCCGTTTCGATTTGCTGAAGTTTCACCGCTTCGTTTTGACGAGGTTTTGCCGTTTCATTTCGTCGAAGTTTGGCCAATTTGTTTTGTCAAAGTTTCACTGTCTTCATTTTCATTATATAATTCTTTATACATGATACACCGTCAGCGATAAACTAATCAAAAGTAAACAAAGCTACAAAGAATACTAATCAAAGTATACTGACAATTTGTCCACACAATAAAATATGCCATTCATCTATGCGATTTTTTTTCTGTATCTGGAGTGAAATTTTTATTACGAACATTGATCCCAAGGGTTCAATGATTCAAAATCTTGTTGGTCATAACTGGTATAAAATTAAATTTTCCACATTAAACAGATCAATCATCTTTCATCCTTGCATTTTTCAATTATTGAACGTGCCCTATCTTGCAGACGTTGGATAGTATATATATTTTGGTTTTGAAGAGACTCCCCGGATAACGTCAGCGTGGCGGAGACGATGAAGCAAGTCATCTACAGATTTTAAACTTTACAACGTTGAGTTGTTCACCCCATGTATGGTATTTGTCTACAGCTACAAAAAGTGATTTGGTTTTGTAGACACTCTTGATTTCAGAGTCGTAAACTTTTAGTGTTTGTTGCAGCTTGATATTCCAGTAGGATTTGTAAGATCGTCTGAGGGAAATTGTTTTGAATTTTGAAGAGCTTAAGATTCACGAGGAAGAAGTCAGATATTCGATGCTTTTCACACATAAAGTTATGCCAGGTGCGTCCATCCTCCCTATTTTTCCTATAAACTATGAAGCAACCCCCCCCCCTAAAATTTGATAACTATCTAACTCATTAGTTCCACAAGCTAAAAAATAGTTAAAAATAGGAAACACTTTCAGTATTTTTCACAGCAATATCTGGAGCTACTTATATCAAATCGTGACCTTGAATTTAGCATAATAGCAACTAAAACATGGCCTAGCTCTAAAAACAAAATAACTTTTAATGCTAAGCTGTTGAATGGATGCCAGGCGTACATTTGGTACTTCTGGAAACACTATCAAGAGTGGATGTGAATCTTATTTGAATGCAAACATAACCTTTAAACCAAAAAGGACCTGGACATAAGTTAATGTAATAATGAAAATGAATTGCAAAGTACATGGATTGTAAACGGATATAAAAACTACAGAGGTATGAGTAAATCTAATTATAGACCAATATCTATTCTGATGAAGAGCAAAACTCAAAACCCAAAGAAATTTATTATATTCATTTGAACATAGTCGAATTTTATTTCTTTTTAAAATTAATATTGATTAATATCGATGTACTACACGTAACAACAATTTATTATTTTATCCAATATCAATTATGCCAGTGTTTAGTAAGATACTTGAAAAACTTATGCACATACGACTGATGTCTTTTATAATAAATTTAAACTATTGTTTAAATGTCAATTTGGTTTCCAAAAGAATATGTCAATTGAACATGCAATTCTGAGGGTATGTTCTCAAATCATTAAAGCCATAGAATGGAAAGAAGAAACATGGTGTACACTATTTGACTTTGCTAAAGCTTTTGATGCTGTGAATCATGACATTTCGATTAAAAAATTGGAGTTCTATGGTGCTAGAGGAACTCCTCTCCAATGTAGCAACTCTTATTTTGGTGATAGACAACAAGTTGTCTTCATAGGAGACACGAAATCTGAAAGTAAAGCCGCCTATTGTGTTCCTCAAGGAAGTATCCCTGGGCCTTTATTATTCTTACTATATATTAATGATATTCATCAATCATTTAAACCATTTATTTTCAACCCTTTTGCTGATGATAAAGTGTTGTTTGTTCAAATAAGAATATTAACGATCTTACAAGAATTCTCAAGAACTTAATTTATTAGTTGTAAGCCAATACATTGTGACAACAAACAATGCGCACATCTTCCAAGCGTGCCTGCAAAAATGATTGTTGATAATAATACCAATCTATCAAAGGCTCATGCAAATTCTATTTGTGGAATTTTTCAAATACCAGAATCAAATTAAAAACTTAAATCTCCAGAATCAAGTTCCAAGAGCTCATGCAAATTTCAATCAAGCGAACCGTGCCCGCAGAGATGCTTGATGATAATAACATTTAACTCTCAAGAGATTTATATGTAAATTTCATTTGCGCTTGCGTGCGGTGCTCGTATACGAGCGCAAATTCACAAAGCCTGGTTGACAATAAATTCAAGAAAGAAAGACTTCAAGAATTTTCATGAAATACAATTACCACATTTCAAGATGATTATGAGGGATAAGGATCAGTCCGATGTTGTGTTTCAATATGAAAAGTCTGTGGCTTGTCGGCAGTTTATATCCTGAAAAACGATATGTTATAAGAATATAAACAAATTACTTTAGATAGCATCCAAAGCACCCAAACAGTATAAAGCATCCAAATAAACTACCGTATATCCTCTAATAACATGGATTAAAAATTTCATGCAGCATCTATCAGAGAAAGGCGCTTATAATCAAAGGGAGGCGTTTGTTGCACGTTTGCTATTATTAAAGGGAGGCGTTTGTTGCACGTTTGCTATTATTAAAGGGAGGCGTTTATTGCACAAAATTATTGGTCGCTAAAGTAACAAACTGTTAATTTTTTTTAACTGCTATTATTTTTCAAACTTTCTGTGCACACAATCAATTGTACATTAGTTTCGTATAAATTTATTTTGTAAAAGAATTTATTAACGAAGGGCCCTTGAAAATTAGCCTTTAGTTGAAAGGTCGCCCTCCGTTTATAGAACGAAATGAAACATATCTTATCTGGTAAGTTATTAAAACAATTATTATTTGGTAAATATTTTTGTATTAATTTTTTTTAACTAAATTCGGACAGTTTCGAAGTCTGTATTTTAAAGTTTTTCCTGATAAACGCCATTTCTGGCGAGTGCGGCGCTTATTAAAAGGACAAGTTTATTAAATGCGTTTGTTACCATTTATATGAAAAACTATTATAGGGAATCGTTTATTTCAGATTAGGCGGTTATTATAGAAAATGCTGTACTGATTAATCACTGTTAGCAAATCGATAATTCTTCGGATAACTTGAAATATTTTGTTACTGATTTTAAAGTTTTATATTTTATACCTGTTGTCCAAATGTTTATATTTTAAAGTCTAGGTGTTTGTCAATTTATTAAGCCAAGGAAAACTATGCAAATTGACATAAAAAAAGAAGCACAATGTTGCAAAAGGGTTAAATTAGCCCAGACAATTTATTTGGGAAGAATTGATCAACTAATTCCAAAGTTATAAGCGTTTTCGTTAAAAATGTTTTTAAACAAATATCGAATTCCAGAAGAAATTTTGACCACGTCAGGTTAACATT
>JAYJMH010054959.1:0-13024 GCA_036873815.1 Phacellophora camtschatica | reverse complement strand
AAAATTTCCCACTAAGAGGCGTAGATCAATCTATTTATTAATTATCTAATTTATGTTAGTTGCTAGGCTACTTTTAATGCTAGGATACTTTTATGGTTATCGTTGTGGTTTGTCTTGTAGTAAATTTTGATGAATATCTTCTTGTTCTTCATTTTCCTGTTAGTTTTCCTTAGCGTGGTCTTCAATTACTTCCTCTTCACTTTCGGGCTCCAAATATTGCTCTTTATTTCTTTGCTCACGGTTATCGTTGATGCTCTTTTTGTAGTAAATATTGATGAATATTGCCTTGTTCTTCATTTTCCTGATTTTCAACGTGGTCTTCAATAACTTCTTCATTTTCATACTTCAAGCTTCACAGACCTTCGCTCTTTTTTTCTTTGCCCGTGGTTATCGTTGGTGCTCTTCTTGTAATCAACGTTCATGAATATCGTCTTGTTCTTCATTTTCCTGATAGTCTGCCTCAACGTGGTCTTCAAAATCTTCATTTTCGTGCTCCGACCTTTACTCTTCATTTCCTTGCTCGTGGTTATCGTTGGTGTTCTTCCTCTAGTAAATGGTCATGAAAATCGTCTTGTTCTTCAATTTCCTGATAATTTGCCTCAACGTGGTCTTCAATAACTTCATCTTCATTTCCGTGCTCCGATCTTTGCTCTACATTTCCTTGCTCGTGGTTATCGTTAACCTCAATGACAGGAACGGTATGGTCAACTGGTCCCCTTGAAAATAGACGAAAAATCACAGAACAAATCATAGTGAGACTCAAAAGTGCATTAAGTGTAATGATAGTCCATATCAATTGTTCATTGACATGTTCTCCTTGAAGTGATGATTGAACAGCTATGAATGACAATAATAAAACAACCAACATTGCCAACTCGACTAAATTCTCAAGGCCAAACTCTGAGAATACGTTTGCTTGTGCATCTCTGTTTGCAGGTTGTCGAACAATAAAAGGCTTTGCATGTGACTCAAAAGCCAAATAAATGATAAAGACGCTGGCAATTAATGTAGTTTGCAGAGGTATGTTGGTAGATAAGTATGCAATGAGAAAAGCTAAACATGTTCTTCGAAGCATCAGCATAAATTCCATCAGAACTCGGTAATCTGTTTTATATGGCATATACAATGATCCAAGCCATTGTTGAGTATTTTCATTTTCTTGTGCGATATTTCTTCTTTGCCAGAATAGCACAGCCAAAAAACCCAATGGAATTCCGACAACGTAAAAAACAACAGCAACAAGAGACAAACTTTGCATCAAATGATAATCTTTGCTGGAACAATCGATCCAAACATAATTAGGCATGAATGAAATTTCATCGATATAACGACAAGGAACCAGGGCAGAAGAAACAGTTTTCACCAAGGGAAAATAAGCAAGATTTATTAACTTGAATGATAAATTCGTACATGTACGTGCAATTTTCTTCGTTTTCTTTGGTTGTTTACGTCCAATTAATAAATGGAATGTGAAAATAACGAGTAACATCAAGGCTGGAACAATAATTGGCACTGTCATAAGTAAAATAAGTTTACCTGCCGGTGTAAAAAGTTTTGGAAGATTGCAACTAACTATCGAAAACCTGAGGTTTAAAACGCTACTCAGAAGCTCTTCAAACTTGTAAATAGATTTAGGCCAAACATGAGCTGATGAAATCAATGCATCCATAACTTGTACATAAAACACAACAGTCTTCAGCAAACCTTTTCCAAATTTACAAAACCCGCCAATAGCAAGAACATAAAACAGAACATTTAACTGCGCCAACCAGCTTGGTACAATTCCCATCGTTGCAAGTATAAACACTGTAACAGACTCTAATATTGCAAGCACAACTGCAAGAATTTTACGATTTCGAACGAAAATAGCAAGAAATGCTGCAATCAAAATTATCACGGCAACGCAAACAATTATAATGATTATTTGCTTTGTAGTATCATGCTTTTTTGGGCATGGATAACAATTCAATCCATTTTTAAAGTAATTATTCTGACATTGGCTACATAATCTGCCATGTGAACCATTACTGCAGATACTTTTGTCCTCTCGACAGGTCGTTATGGGTGCTTCTTTCGAGCCTCGTAAATGTCGTAACTCGCAAATAACGGAACCGGATGGGTTGCACAACTCTTCTCCGGGTTGCGTCCAGGCGCATTTTATTAGCTTGGTTACATTACGACGTAAAGAAAAAGGCCAATAGCCTTGTTTGATTCGCATATTCGTATTCACATATGATTTATTCAAAAATTGTGATGCATTTTTCATTTCCACCGCAACTCCGGAACAGATGCCTCCATTCATGCATTTCCTGCAATAGCCTCCTTGTCCGAAATGTCCTGCCTTACACTGACAGTATCTGCGATCATAATAAGAAGAGTCAGCCTTGACTAGGCAGTTATTATGTTTCAATCGAACAGCAGGGCAAGCAAAATTATCCCCTGAATGCTCTGTGCTCAAGGAATTATCGTCTATAGTCATATAAGATGTTTCAATTGTACCCTGCATATGAGAGTTGCCTGTGATGTCAATTTCTTTAAGTACATTCAGTTTTATAAGGTACGAAACTGGAAGAGCAGATGACAAATTTGTGTTAGAGACATTCAAATACATGACCAAGCTTAAGCTTGAAATAGGATCAGGGATCGTTCCATACAGTCCCCGGTTTCCCCCCAAGTTAAGGAAAGCTAGTTTTGTGAAATGGAAAATTCCATTGACCATATTAGTATCGTCATTAATTTTATCAAACTTCCCATAAATATTACAATCCTGGACATCAAGTTGTATCAAGGAATTCTTGCTCTCCCCTAAAACGTCTACTAAAGTATATATATCAACAAAGAAATTGGAATTTCCTTTCGCAACAAAGGAATTTAGCTTCGTGCTGTGAAGAATGAGGCCTTTTTCAAAGCCCAGAATTTGTGTTTGTGAAATGTCAAATATTTCTAAGTTTGTGAGATTTCCAAAAGAAAGCGGTATTTTCCCTGTCAATCCGACATTTCCAGACATCTGCAACAGTTGTAAACTGTGAAGATTTCCGATCGAGGCTGGTACAGACCCAGTTATCTCATTCCCTTGAAGACTCAATTCAGCAAGATTCGGAAACCAGTTACCAAAATCGTCTGGAATTGTCCGGTCTAATTTGTTAGACATTAAGTGAATTGCCCATAACTTCGATAGACCTTGAAGGTATTTTAAGTTGCCAGTAAGATCAAGCGTTTCCAGATCAAGGAAATATAATTGTGACAATAACCCAATATTTGGAGGTATGGATCCGGTGATTTTAGTTTCGCCCAAACTGAGTACCTGAAGGTCTTTTAATAGATGAAGATCTTCAGGTAAAGCTCCTTTCAAGGCGCCATTTCCTGACAACTGGATTTTTGCAAGATGCGGCCAATTCATAGACATCCGATTTGGCAAGCTTCCGTAAATGTTATTATAAGCAAAATCAAATCGAAGAAAGAAAGCACCGAAGGAGTGCAGTAAATCTTTTACATCTGCAATCAATTCACTTCCTCCCATGTTGACACCAATCAGGTATGACAAATTTCCAAGTGAATTTCCATAACCCTTCATTCCATTATTCCCTTCCAACTTAATAGCAATAACATGCAAAGTCTTTCCATAACATAAAATACCTTCCCAGTTGCAATAAAATCTTTCAGTGTCCCAATTCTTACGTTTTAACCACTTTGGTCCATTTGTGTTGTAATAGAACTCAACAAGGCATCTTCTTTGTTCAGCCTGGCAGAGAGAGTCACAGAAAGACAGGTTTTTCAAAAACATTGGTATCTTCAGATTAAATAAAACCGGAACTGTTCCACCAAACTTTTCACCTAGAAAAAGTTAAATTTTTATAGTTGTCAAACCTTAATACTTACCCGGAATATACGTCATAAAAAATAAAATTATGTAACAATTTTGTACCAAACAACTAAGGAGTTTACTTATTGCTTAATTTTACTTCTGCCATTTTGATTTTTTTTGTTTTGAATTTTCTCTTTACAGATAGTGAATGAATCTAGCTAAAATTACAAAGCTAATTGAAACTAACCTTATATATATATTGGTAGATTATAAATATATACATTGTTTACTCTCGAGTACCGAATAATCGCCCCCCCCCCGCTTATTAATTTTTGAAAACTTTTACAACCCCCTCATTTTTATTCCAACCCCCCTTTTATTAATTCTTGAAAAATATACGAGTTACGAGCGACGGATTCTTTAGATACTTTCAAGTGCAGACTGAAAACTCATTTGTTTCACGAATATTTTAATTAGATATCATTTTACCGATAATTTGTAGCATTCTTTGTAATTACTGTATATAATATCACCATATTAGTTTTATTGAAAATTACGTAATGCGCCTTTGAGCCGTGTGGATAAATGGCGCAATATAAATGCCTTATTATTATTATTATTATTTCGAGTCTTTTCTGAAGGGCAAGATGATTGGTGTGATATAAGTCCAGAACTGTAAAATTACACAAAATTGAAAATAAAATTCATTCCATGCGAATAAAGAACATTTCTTTATTGCTGTAGTAGTAACTTGTACTGGGAATACTTCAACAACCATGGTAATAATAAAGTTTGCATTGCCATGGTAATAAATTGCAGTTGGAATACTTCTGCAGTAGAGAAAAGGGCAAAGGGCTTCACTGTTTTGTTTAAAATTATTTGGGTTACTATCTCTTATATTCACATCATTGCTCCATATCGTGCTCTCATTAGAGATAGAAGAAATTATCTTTGTTTGTTTTGTTCATTTAATTTTACTTTGATTACATTCATAGGCCTTGCTAAGTTAACCATACAAAAATGTTGCTGTTAATTAAATCGATGTAAATGTCTTAAAGATAATATAAACAAAATATATTTGAGGTGGTAACACTCTTTGATTCTTGGAGACTAGCCTGAAAAAACACAACAACAAACATTTTTGATATTAGATTTCTCCTCGTAAGGAAAGCTATCATTGTTCATTATGCAGGCAAATATCTGTGGAAAAGAATCTACAGAAAATGAAACATCAAAGTGATGATTCAGACGCAGACTCTTTTACACACCTAACTAGATATTTGTCTCATTTCATTGCTGGTTTTTTTTGTTGTTTAAGTTTGTTGTATCAGATTAGTTGTTGTAGTTATTTGGCGTCACTCAGTATGCATTTTGAATGATTGATTGATTGATATTTAACACGTGATGCATTTTCTTAATGACATGTTTCAGGTTGTTCCTCATCGAATTGACATGCCGTATTTTATGTCAGGCAGCAGTGCCAAACTTAGTTATCGGTAAGTTATTGTAATCGTTACTCGTGGTATACTCACGTATGATGTTACTTTTAAAGTAATAATATGTAAACAGTACGCAATTGGAGAAATCTGATGGGCTGCTAATAAACGTGTTTGACCTTTCACGGCCGAATTCATTCGTAATTCACATGCAAGTGATATCTATGGTTCATTTTGCATGGGGTATCACATACAAACTAGACTTGGAGCATGTCTACGTACAAACCAATTTAATTAAACAAAGTGAGACGTTCTGTCTGCATTACCTCCTGAAAATATGACGTTCTACGTTGTTTATCAACGACTGCAGATGAAATGGTTAAAAATTGTGAAATGACATATGGTTGCTTTAATTGTTGCCAGAAAATGTTTTATTTATATCTTCATATGTCTGCATTAATTTAATGTGTATTCTTTTTATAGTTCTTAACAACACTGACAATATGTGCTCGGGTATTATTTAAATAAGTACTGCTTATTTATTCCCTTATTTTATAATAGGTATGATCTTAATGAGAAAGAATTTGAAAGACTTCGACTTCGAGCTGATTCGAAAGCATCTAGAAATACGTCTTCTATCCTAAGGTACAATTGAATGTGGATTTTAAATAATGAACTTCCAAAGAACATAAGAACATTTCAATATTTAACTTTTTGCCATGAAATACATAGCTTTTTGTCCTTCTTGATGAACAGCAAGTTGAAGACTAAGGCGTTATATATATATATACGAAGGAGAGCCACTTTTTTGAAATGTTTCATGTTGGTGTTTTGAAATTTAATTTGCACTTCATAGCATGAGGTCCAGTTGATCACGAACCTTCCATGATGTAAAGATTATAAGGGATTTTTCCCCAATATGGATAGGTGTCGCCCTGAATTGATCATTGCCCTGAACTGACCATCGCCCTGAACAAATTACTTACTTGTTTACAATACGTTTTTGAATTTGTGAGAGTTGTATGATGTAACTTCAATCTAGATGCACGCTTTATGAGTTTACTTGTTTCAACTTTCTATTATGAAAAATATTCCAAGGAACAAAGTTGATTTGCTTTATAACTTTAAATGTTTTGTTAAATTATCATTGTTTGCAGGTCAAAGTCTGGTAATTCAGATGATCTTATCAAGCGAATGGGTTCCCGAATTTCTGGTAAATCTTCTTCAAGTGGAAGGTAATTGCCTACATTTTAATCTATGATTTTATTCACTTATTGTCTATAAGAGTATGGCAACTAAGCTAGTATAAAGTATAAGCTAACTAAAGCCATTTTTAGTTAAAAACAATTTATTATGACACATGACTGCTAAATATATTTAAGATAATTGTAATATAGCGGGAGACAGACCTCATAATTCAAAAAATTAATTACATTTTTAACTTTCATGTGCATTTTTGAAAAATCTAAAACTTTTCCTCATTATAACTGGAGAAACAGGGGGAATTTTGTGAATCAAAAAATTTTGGTTTCAAACATGACAATGCGATTTAAAAGAATAGATTTCACACTCTGAGTGCACTCAATTAAATCAAAACAAATGAAAACAGCAAAACTTTACGATTTTGCTTGTTATTATTTGCTTGGCTATGTTGAAGGTGCTCTGTTCTTTTCTATTCTTTACACAAATCTCATTGTCCTGTTTGAAACCGCAGTCTATTCTTTACAGTGACACTTCTAATTATCATGTTTGAAACTGCAATCTTTTGTTTTACAAAATTCCCCCTGTTGCATAAGACATTTATTCTGTGCGATGCTAACCTTCACTTAGATTTAGTTAATATAGCTACATTGTCAATTTGACTTTCAATGTGCTAGATTATACAACAGAGCATCTTAAACTTTAAGCCGAGTTTAACTGGAACTTCACATGGCTTCATACAATAGATTTAATACGAAGTTATCATGGATTTCAATGATGTCATTAAATTCGACTTGACACAAGTGCGATATACGAATTGAGTCTAAGGCGACATACGAATGCGACTTACGAATTGAGTCTAAGGCGACGTACGAATGCGACGTACGAATTGAGTCTAAGGAATATTATGCGACTTTACGTCACTTATAGGATTAATATTTTACCTTTAGGTTGTACCAAGCGTATCAGATCTTTTCTTGAATGACATGAAACAGACCCTAAGGAAGGAATATTGTGATGTGAGTATATATTTTGTCGTTTGGAAATTTCTTAAAAAGCTTTCCCATAATCTCAAATTACATTCACTGGATGTTATAGGTATATTGTTTGAAAATGGTGAAAAGTTTATCTAATTTTATCTCACCCACAGCAGTATGAAAATTTCCATAAGGTTGATGTATGCTCAAATATTTTGTTTTACTCATGATGAGTCATTACTTTGAAACATTTAAGAGACACGTTTGTGCTATTTGGTTTTTTGCGAACTTGTTTTGTTAATTTTCATTAATTTTTCCATATCTATGAGCGCTTGCCCCAACTGATATTAATATACCATTCCGAAAAATATGGCGGTGAAGGGCTTTTCCCCGTGATTCATTGAGTTCGATTTATGAATAATTAACAGTTCTATAGGCGTAAGATCATCGAATGCAATGAATCTTGGGAAAACCCCTTGCCGCCATCTTTTTCGGAATGGTCTATTAAAAGGTAATCTTCAGCGCGACTTTTATATTGTCATTAAACGTGAATTAGTCAAACTAAAGTAACTTTTTATTTGATTGCTTTGACTTCAGTTAATTCTCTGAATATTCTAATCTTCATTAATTATTGTAACTATGAAATGTAGTTTTTCCCCCGGGGGTAATCGATACCAACGCACATCCCAAAGTTTTCTTGCTGAACCCCAAATATTGAGCCAATTTTAAATGAATTTTGACCCCAAATATTATCATTGATTTTTGAGATATCCCAAATATTGTTAATTTTTTCTTGACTACCAAGAACTTGGCAGTCGTACCAATGTATTCTTCTGTGCTTGAACACTAGGATAATTTTAGTGAATAAGTAATGAAAAGTCGTTTTGGGGAATTTTCGGACGCCAAATATTGTTGAGCATACTTCACAGACCCCAAATATCAACTTTCATTTTTTTTTATTTCACGGAAGGCATATTGACATGGACGTATTGAAAACTAGGAAGTACCCCTCCTGGGGTTTTTCATTACGAGAATTCCTTGGAATGATGTTCTGTATTATATTTATGCTATTTAGACATTCATTTGTATTCAATTTTTTTAGGTATGCCTCTCTCAGTCAGTGATTTTTCAATTTTTGTTATTTTATTACAGCACATTTTTATGATGACTGCAAATGTGCCAGGAATAAAGGTAAAATTTTACACTGTTACTTCTTGCGTAAGAGTTGCGTCACGATATGCTTGACTGGGTGGCTAAAGTGTTACGATGTTGTTCAATGCTATCAAACATGTACAAATTATGTTGCGTTAAGGAATTTTGGAGAACGAAACTTTCCGAAATTGTTAACGAGTTTTGGACAGGAGGTTTGAGTTTGTTGAAGAAAAGATTGTATTCTTTACTGCTCCATATGAATGTCTCTCTTCTTCTTTTTGTTGGGCATAATTTTTTGATTCCCACAAATCGTTTTGTGGCGTATTCCCAATCCAATCTTTTACTAGTCATCTAGTCACTTTGATGCATAGTTTCGTCCAGCTCGGTGGACCAAGTGTTCAATCTTTTCATGCTTTTGTGTTTGCGATTTTTAATTGTGAACTAAGAACTGCAGGATGATTATATCCATTCCTAACAGCCTAGACAGCAACATGGTAACAACAACAAAAATAAACCAATGAACAAATCTTATCTGCAGGTTGTACTTCAATTTAGTTGTAAAAATTGAATTTCCCTTAATGCAATTGATAAATATGAATTATAAAAATATTGTACAAATAAAAATACAATAAAATATTCAACCGAACAATAGTAATACAGTTTTGAGAATTGAATAGGGCAACAATTAAAATAAAGAGAGTAACTAAACGTAACAATTACGTAAACAAACTTGAAATCATGCTGAAAATATTTTGATAAGGACAATGATGTGAGAAAATAGGGAAGCTTTGTTCTAGGACGAGCTCAAGTTTGATTATGGCAGGGGAAACAATTTAATTTTAATTTCGAAGAAGAAACGTGGGGAAAATTTTGTTTCCACTGGGCATCAGAACATTGTGCTTTTCAAACCTGTAACATGAGAAGTCGTTTTTTGTCGTGTTTTTGGAAGACAAGCTCAAGACTCAGAGAAACGGAAGATATTGGCTCAAGTAATAAAAAAAAATGAGTGAGTCTAATCCACAAAGAGTTTTTGATATTGTGAAAGTAAAAAGTAACGTTTGCAAAGAAATTAATTGTAGTTTAAAATAGTTGAACTTTGTATTCGCACTTAAAGTCGTGCTGACTTTAAACTTCCCTGAAGAATATCTCATAATAATTTCATTCTTTCGATAATATTCATAGGAAATTCGTATCTCGCACAACAAGCAGACTGAACTATTTGAGATAACAGAGGTTAGTTTTGACAACTTATTAAAATTATAATTTCTCTTCTTATTTATATTTGATCGTTTTTTGTTGCATTATTATATTATAAACTTTTTACAACACTGTCTAATGAAATAAAGACCATATACATCATGAATTATTTGCCACAATTATAGGTTTAACCCTCGGAGGTGGGGGGGGGGGGTAACTACCGTATATACCTGTACGGGATGTGCAATTTTTTGGTGTTGGTTTTTTCAAGGTATCATTTTTGGGAAGATCATAAATTTAGGGGAAACATCTTTCAAAATACTTAATTACAGTTTTGAATTTTATCACAATTACTGGCCCTTTATTAGATAATAATTTTGGAAATAAATTATAAACTTTTAGGGTATATGTGTATTTTCTACTTCTTTTAAATTTTAGGGTATGGTTTTTGAAAAATTTATAAATTTTTTGTGTGTGATTTCACATGTTTAAATATTGTGATTTGAAAAGAAGGTTGTCTGTCTCGATAGGAACATTACGTAATTTAATTGGAATCCGGTTGATATTTAATCCTGTTGGTATTTATACAATTTAAGCAAACTACCGATTTCATAATTTATCAGATTTTGAATTACTAATCACAGATCCACACGTACTTATTTTCAAAATATGTCGCAAATAGGTTTTCTGGGGTCCTCCCCAGGGCGTCTGTGTTCCCTAGTTCTTTTGATAGATTTACACAGAGTTCCCTTTGGCTTTTAAAATTTTCCCCAAAATTTAAATCCGTAAAGTTCCCCAAAACTCGAAAACTTTTTCAATGTTCCCTTTATTCCCATTAAAAATATAGAGTGTTCCCCCGTTCCCATCAAGGGCAATTGTTAGTTCACTTGTAAGTTCACAGAACCCCAGAAAGGACTCATTTCTGTTGTCAAACTGCAACTTTCATGAAACATTTGGGATGACATTTTTTAAGTGTACATGCGTGATTTTATATCTGTGTTTTTTAGAATACAACCTTTGGTCCTATTGTTACAACCTTATATCCTTGTATTTTATACATGTGTTTTACATACTCTCTGTAGCAATCACTTTTTATTGTTATGTATGCTATTTTATCAATAAATGTTATTTTGTCATGTAGTCATTGCATTGTAATGATTTCATACCTGTGTATTTTTAGGATACAACCTTTGGTTCTCTTGTTACAGACTGTGAGAAGACCTTTAATGTTCGTGATCATGCATTTATTCTTGTCGATAAGCATTCAGGTTCGTTGTATTCCTGATACCACCGTTTTTGTGTGGTGGATACTAGAAGGACACACACCATCTCGAGATATATGACATGTAGCAATTTCACATTTTGTAGCAAATGCATTTTTTCTCTCTTTTGTTCTCCAAGGAACGTGGTGTCTGTCCTTATCTGCACTTTAGGGTAACCTCTTTTTCTCCACTTGATTTAATGAAGGCGTTATAAAAAGTAAAAGCATGTTAATAATACGTTTGCCTCTTTTCGTTATTTGATGAATCGCCATTTTTATTTTGCCATTGGGTGGAGCATTTGCAATAGCTGTCAAAAACAGCTGAGTCGTTATCAAGTGAGATTCAATCCACACAACCAATTCTCTCCAGCTTGCGGGCCTTGCTCGGCAAACTCTGACCTGCTCTGCTGAGCCGAGATTTTAGTCAAACAGTTAGACCGTAACATGTATGCGCAGTATCTTAAAGTGAATGAACGGACATAAATCCAGCTCATCTAGAAATAACTTCAAATTCTACCAATAATCCCATGGAATTTCCAATGACACAGGAGCTTTTCAATTTGCTTGGCTGCGTATTTATAGATGCGGCAAAAGCCACTTTTATATCCGTTGATTCTCTTTAGAAGAATAACGATATTTCAGAACATAACGTTATTGATTTCTAGGTATAATTTAAAAATATATGACATTCTAGGGGCATTAATGGAGAAAACGTGTTTGGTTCGCGATGCACTAAATCATAAAAGAGGATTTCCGCCACGAGTTGTAAAACTTGAGACCATGGACCCGTATAAGTGTTACGAACAAAGACAACGCAAGGTACGTTTTGAATTATGCACGCACAGGGCTTTGTATTATCATGTGACCTTAGGAAATTTAAATAAATGCTGGAGATGGTATGACTTTTAAGGGGCTTTTCCGTAAAACTTAGACTAATTGTAATATACTTGAAAATATCCATAAAACTTAGGACTTACCTATTTACGATATGAAATTTTAAAACCTTTCTAAATCAAAAAATACAATCAAAATAATACTAAGAAATTCATATTCTGAGAGAATGGCCTAAGGTGTATCCATACTGCGATGGATATGAGGTGAAATTTCTATCCGTACTGAAATAAATATCAGGTGAAATTAGCGAGCAGACAAAATCGTAGCCACCGATCCATGTTTCGATTCGCGCAAGTTAGAATCTTAGTATAAACTGTAATATGTTTTAGATAATATGTAATATGTTTTAGAGTGCAAGAAAGTTTCCACTTGACATTAAAGCACAGAAAAACAGAACGACTAGTGGTTTTGTCTGTGTCAGTTGACATGTAGTTGTTTAAGGCTTTTTCTATGTTGTGATTTGGCAATTGCATCACCAATTTAACTCTGCATGTTTTGTATCTAAAATATAGTGAAGTGTAATTTATTTGTTCTTTTGTTTACAGGCAGTTTTCAAGAAGATAGCAGAAATCAGCAAGCTGAATCTTTCCGGAATGATTTTCTCTGAAAAACCTAGTCAGGTAAACAGAGGAAAATTTTGTAACAATAGTGAAGGTGACACACCAATTTCAAAGCTATTTCCACAAGAGACAAAACGAATTCTCTCAGCTGGAAAATCAAAACAAGCAACCTGTTGTCAAACCTATTTTTTGATTTTCTCTGTTTGAGAGAATCCGCTTTTTCTTCAATGGATAATCGCTTTGAAATTGGCGTATCGATTTCACTATTGTTACAAAATTTGCCTCTGTTAGCCAGCTATAACATTTTATAGTAGCTGTTAATCTGCTAATCACGTGTCCTGAAAAGATCTATTATATTTTTTGTGATACAAGGTTAACCGTGAATATAGAGAAAACATATTCACCACTTAAAGCTTGATGCCCCACCTTTGAAGCATAGTGCCCACCCCAACATTAGTATCCACCACATTAGACGCATAGGTTTGCTAGCGTACAGTAGCTATAATTATTAGTATTTAGTATTAGAATTATCTTGTCACTGA
>JAYJMH010054948.1:0-13027 GCA_036873815.1 Phacellophora camtschatica | reverse complement strand
AGCTAATCCTAAACATTTTGCCCTAAACATTCCTTTAAAAGAAATTTAAATTGCTCTTCAGATAAAGATTGGTGAAAGCCTATAAAATTATATATAAAATATACATCTGCTATCTCTATTGCCCGTTATTTCAAACATTTGAATTTCTATCCCCCCCCCCCTTGTTAGGTTTCTTTCTCAATATAATCATTATGTATTTTTGCCTGCTATCTCCAATCAGCGGTGTCACCAGCCTTAGAAACTGGGGCGGAAAATTACTGATCGGGGTCAGGGGGTCTTCCCCTAGGAAAATTTTGTTTATCCACGCCCTGAGACTCTCGGAAAAGGCAGGAAACGGCCTTTTTGGCATTTTAATATGTCATGAAGTTTCTGAAAATCAACGATCTCAAGCAGTATTTTAACAACTGACTCTAGTCTCAGCATTTAAAAATCGAGCAAACAGAAAGTAAGTTTTATCATGGCATATATCTAAGACGGATGGAAAAATAACGTGAAACTTGCTAAAAATAAATAAAAAAATTATTCCAAAAGAAATAGAAATTTTTTCAACCTAGCGTGCCCCTAGTGCCCCCCCCCCCCCCCGTTCCTACCTCCCCGCTCCGAAATTTCTTTGTGGGAAATTTCGACCTCCTTGCTCCTCTTAATAAAGTCTCACTGCTCGTCTATGGTGTCATCACTATGGCGTTATTTGTGATCGTGATAAGATTAGGTGTGAAATGTTTCAGCAACATTTGAAATCTTTTTAAAAACTAAAGGCCAGCAGAAGCATAGTCATGAGAAAAAGTTTTTCTTCCAGACGATGCACGCAAAAGATTAACGATCGCAATGCATCCTGGTCCGAAACATGCTTGATATGGAATCCCTATGGATTCTTCTGGAAGTTCAAAAGACGTGTGCTTGGAATGTACGAGTCAATGAGTGATTAAAAATCAATGAATGAAGTTCACCAATCAAAGACAACAAACCTCCGTAATTAGTCAACACAAATACGCAACGAAAAGCAAGGCAAGCAGAATGCTGGCTCGAAGATTGTACAGAGTAACCAAGGATTGGACATTTTGATTAATAAAAGCTCACAAACATTCGAACGCAAAATATTGGATCGGTCACTGTGGTGGTTTTTTTTTTACTTAATTGGCCTAAATTGAATGTAAACTCAAGGTGCGGTTTATAGAGATTTTTACTTATTTATTCACTGTCGTAGCATAACACGCAGCAAGAAGATAAACAACATCAAGAAGAGAAGCAACATCAAGAAGAGAAGATAAATAGATATTTTTGGACGTCAAAATGGATATCCCCAGCAATGGAAAACGACCGTATGATAATTTCCCAATGGAATCTTCGTTTACAAGTTCAAATTCTGTTACTTCGAGAACTCCTTTGACAGCAAGTAGAGACTCGCCTTCACCCGAAACTCCTGTTGAAGGCGAAAATCCTTATGAACTTCCCACTGATTTTAAATCAAGTTTCGAAAGAGACCGCCGCAGACACGAAGAAGACATTATAGCTCAAAGAAACACAAACGGGCACCAGAAGAAAAATTGTATGATTTACGAACCTACTTCACAGAATGGGAATGCACTTAGTCTACGTCGACAGTTTTCTGATGAGGAAGAACATGGTACAGCGCTACGATATGTCCATCACAACGCTAAGAGATACAAATGGACGTTCGTGCTGGTGCTCTTTATGTTGGTTCTTTCGCTTGGAATGGGAGCAATGGGTGTGTTTTCCTTTTTGGGAAAAAGAATGGGCTCATCTAAGAAAGAAAACCCACCTTCTTGTGGTACTGAAAGTAAAAGTACCTATCAAAGTTAGTATGCTCTTAAATGATTACAAAAATATTGGTAACTTTCCAAAGGATATGTGGTTGACATAACCGGAAATGAAATACGTCAATAATTTGCCAAAATTTGCACTGCTTGAAGAAATAAAACTGTTACTTCCGTTTTGATATTTCAAATCTTCCTTGCGGTCTCTAGTCTGGCATTGATTTTCCTCACGAAATACCTTGCAGCATGTGTTGATGATAAATAAAGCCAACAAACTAGCTGAAATTTGTGAATAATTTCTCTTGATGGGCTATTATTTCAAGAGAAATTTATCACCAATTTCAGCTTGGTTAATGAGTAATGGTCACCACAGTTGTCCAATTTTATTAATGCATTAAAATGTTATCTAAATTTTAGGAATGTTTGGTAGGTAAATGAGTAAAGTCAAGGATAAATAAAATGTACTACAATTTTTGAGTTATAGTCTGTTGTAGTGGAGAATCTTCTAGATGAATGGGTTGATTAATCATGTATTCAACCATTAATTATTCATAATTTTTAAATTTTAATAATGCTGTTTTCTATTGATAAAGAGGTGTCCATGGAAATGATATGAAAATCGTACGATTTATTATCTGAATGGGAATGAAAATGTGTTTTCCATGTGGCTTTTTACAATATGACTGGTCATCATGTTTTAACCATTAGCTCTTGACCCCGTTTACACGAGAGAAAAGGTAGGGATTCATTTGGATCCCTACCTTTTGGATGGGAACAATGAGGACAAATTGGCGCGAAAATGCAGAACATCAACAATGTAAACTTGTCATATCGAATCAAACATGGTAGCCGAGGAACAATGAGCGCCAAAGCATTCGTTTGTTGTTTGGATTGATGAAGTTTGATTGTTGATAACAGTATTCACTGACTATAAACCTTCAAAATGTTGTGAACTTTGTCGTCACAATCACTGGCCAATCCACAGTTGATAATTCCTCTTATTGATAAATAAACAGCCTCGTTTCGTTATCATCCCAACCAACGCCTATCTTCACCTTTTTGGGAACGGATCGGAATGGATCCGTTCCCGTGTAAACAGGGTCTTATTATCATTCTCAAAGAGGGAAATCTAAACAAAAGACTATGTAAAAAGCTTCTTAGACTTTTGTCTTTGTTTTGAGAATAGCAATAAATGGTTAAATAATTTTCATTTTATAAGATTTTTGATTCATTTAAGCATCTACTGCTTTTTATTAATTTGCCTTTTATGTGTTGTTTTTTAATAGCAGCAAACTCCGATTCAGGCCTTTTTTAACAGTGTGAATAAATCATGTCCAAATGGACAACTAGACCAGTCCCCTAAATGTGAACAATCAACTATTGTGCAACCCAAACGAAATGTGGACAACAAGCCTACAAAAGTGCTCTTTTCAAAGATGGGCAAGTAATGATAATTCCTAATGAGGGGTACCAGGGAACAGGGGAACATGGGCTTTTTTAGCTGGGAACTTGGGAAAATGTTAGTTTTTAGCAGGGAACATGGAAAATGTAGATTCCAGGTAACTCTCTAAATTTTACAAGGGAAAACGGGAAGATGAGCATACTTAGGAAGTAACACGGGAGCATGACTCCCCTGTTAGACCCTGATAAAAATCATTATTTGTGGAATGATTTTTACAAACTTGCTGCCCCCAGCCACCCTTCTCAAAAATATCTTCAGTGCGTTTCAAGTTAAAGTGCTCAACGCCTGCTTCCTTTTCTGTGCTTAGCGACCTTAACGTAATTATACCGTGTGACAAAAAAACGTAACTCACTGAATGACGATTGCTGTGCCGAGGTCTCGATGATTCCCCCTGCTAAATTAGTTTCTTTGTGCCGTTCAGCCAAATCTCTGTTTTAGAGTAACAGCAAATTTAAGATTTGAAGACGAATATCTCGGCTCATACGCCACCAATAATGCTAAATAAGGTATCCATCGATAAGTTAACTATCAGTGAATTACTACGAAGACATTTGGAAGCCATTAAAGTTATACTTTAGTCACTGCAGTCACTTTTTATGTTTTAGCTGGGATCTTTTTGGGGGAGCTCCACCTCCACCTCCTCCTGTTTTATACTTTCGAAATCTATTGTTATGAAGTGATTTCTCAGAACAAGAAATTAGTTTTTTATTTAAACAGCATTGGGATCCTATTTCATACCGAAAGTTTTTCGAGCACTTTTTATGTGTTAGTGTGTATCTTTTGGGGGAGCTCCACCTCCTCCTGTTTTATTCTTTCGAAATCTATTGTTATAAGGTGATTTCTAAGAAGGAGAAATGTATTTTTTATTTGAACATTTTTCACACTACCATGGCGTTTATTAAAATTGTTATGGATTTTTCGCGGTGTTTATTAGATGGCGGCGTTTATTAGATGACGGCGTTTATTAGAGAAAATAATTACTTATTTACAAAAAAAATTTGATTTCTGCACAATGACATAAGAAAAAAAAAGATGAAAATGATTCACTTCGAATTGAAATATGACATTGAGTACTGAAGTTATAAAGAAAAATCCTCTTTGGAAATGATGAACATTAAATAAGCTAACAACTGAACAGTTCTGACATCTTTCCTTACTGGGAGGCATTTTATTTTCATAAATTTGGTCTAAAAGCGGGGTTTATTAGAGGGCGGCGTTTGTTTAAGACTAGGCGTTTATTAGACAATAATAATAATAATAATCAACAAGGAAGGAACACAAATGACGAAAATTGGACATATTCTGCAAAATTTCTTTCTCTTTTCTTGGAACTTAATACTCGGAACTGATACTTTTGTTGATTTTTTTCACAATCATGCATTTATTTTCCTTTCTTTTGAGGATTTACCGTTGGTTTCTTGTCTTGTATGACCTGCGGAAACAAAATCTCATTGAAGGGACAATGGTTTATCATTTTGTCATTCACCGCACAGACCGCTTTAGCGAGATCTGCCCTTTTGTCAATTTCCTTTTTGTGTGATTTGGCTTAGCTTCAAAGTTTTTCTGGTCCATTATATCACAGAATAGAGATTCTGTGATTATATGTGCGTCAATGTAACCTGGACACCTTGCAGCGCGCGTATTGTTCCTTTATCTCCACCCTCCCTCGCAGCGTTTTTAGAGTTTATTTTATGAGAATTCGTAATTTAAAAAATTGCTTCCATCCCCGTGAAAATTTGGAAATTTTGTAAACCTTTCAATTCAATCTATTTTGCGATGTGTTTTTGTGAATGAACCAACAGCGTGCCTTTATCCCTGCATTTTCGTTTTCGGTAGGTTGCAGCACTTAAAAAACAATTTTTCGTTGGAAGTTTTCTGGTATGTCTAGTGTATATTGACTAGATTTTATTCAACCTCTATTTTATTTTTTAACATTGCCAAAATTTCTTCCTTTAGTGGAGCTATCCCGGAGCTATAGCTATCTCCAGGAAATGCAGAACTTCTCTGTTATACTACCAGGCTACTTACTTACAATGTGGCGTATCAAAGAGACTATTCACGCATTTTTATTTAAGAACTCTTCGTCCCATTCTAATTATCATTTGTCCCAATCCGTGGACAATTTTCCATTTCATTTCTCATTGCAAAAATTAGCAAATCCCGACCCTCTTCATTTGAATCCCGACCCTCTTCATTTGAATGCCGACCCTCTTTATCTAATTCTCGACATCTGTCTAAAAAAAAAGCAAAAAGGTGGAAATGTGTTTCAAATCATCGTGCCTCTGGCCAAGGTGGAGCGATGGCGTACTTGTAATGTGTATCACTTCACTTTTTAAATATTATTTGTCTATTTCAGATGAGATTAAACACTTATTTCTGAAGTATTTCCTGTCTTGAGTGTCTGTTTCTAATATGATTTAAATTTCTAATTTCAGCCAGAGGCTACTCTCCTCTCTTCCGCGATGTTTATAATTCCTTGTCCGCCCTGGTTCGTCAGTATTTCCCGTTCGTAACCTGTTGTGTTTTCACGATACCACAGGGAGACTACTACTCTACTAGTTTTGGAAAAGCAATAGGAATTGCAATAGAAAATGGGCATTAATAGAAACTAGGAAGTAGGAATCGAGAAGGCAAGAAGTTTTTTTCTTACTCGTGCCACGACCAGTATTTATCAAAGTTACGCGATAATTTCTTGTCTTTTTCTTGCAGGATCAACTGCTGAACAAATTGACACTTTTAAAATCGACATAACTAAAATAAATTCTACAAACGCCATGGTTCACTTGTTGATTCAACAAAATTTACTGCTGCATCAGCAAATTGAAGAATTGAAACATAATCTCACAACATTTACAGATACTTTGGTAAGAGAATTATCTTGTTTTTTAAAATGTTCAGATTGCTTCAGGGGCTCCTGATTTCCGTTGTTGAAAACAGATAACAAAGACACAAATATTGATTTCTCTACGTGAAACATTTTCAGCACGCCTTTTTCATCACCCACCCCACCCCCTCTTTGGAGAAATGTTCATGCCCAAAAAAAGTTAAGAGGTCTCATGTCTAAGCTTTCAAACTTGCTTGCAGATTATCATGAATGATTTTTTCGGCGCAAGATTTTAAAAAGATCACCTTCCAAATATGCGTTTTTAGGCTAAAACTAAGTCATAAACAACGGGAAAAGCAATTTAAATGACACTTAAAAACATCTTGAATCAGCACAAAAGCCATTAGCCGTTAAATTTGTTTTCCTTTTTCTATTTTGTTTCTTACAAAAATCACTTGACGTTTATAAGTACTATAATGTAGACGTTTTTTTTTTAATATAAGAAACCTGGCTAAGGCTCCACTTGTGAAAAAAGTTTCTTAAAAGTTTCTTAACTGTATGTAAAAAATTCCCGTTTTTTAAACATTATGTAATCTTCACTATAAATTTCAAAAATTTCTTAGTAATTTTTGATTCACTAGTAAAAGTTTCTTAAATTTTCATGGGTTTCACCAGTGAGTTTCTTATAAAAAGTTTCTTATAAAAAAAACCTGTGTTATTCAAACGAAAAAGCTGACTGATGTTGTGTCTTTCTTAAAAATTTTTTGGAAGCGTTTATTTTACTCTGTTTAAACATATTTATGCATTTCCTGTTTGGGACATTCATCATAAATTTACCGTGCATATACGTATGTGCAGGTTTTTTATTCACACGCAATGCACTCTACCGTGCCAACGTGGCCTCAAAGATAATACTTGTGGATTGGGGGTGCTCAAATTACTTGTTATTTCTGAAATAGCCTTAATAGAAAGATGATGTCAACAAATTTTGATGCACACTTATATACTTCAGGAGAGACCTCAGGAAAATCTCAGGAAAAAAAGAACGAAATTAAAAAAGTTCAGAAAATAAGAAAGAAACGATACCAAAAGGGATTGACTGAACTCATTAATTATTCATGAGCAGTCAAAGTGTACAAGTCTATTTCGTTGAACTTATTTTCCCGAGGTCAATACTCCGCAGGGTATTTTCCTTGGCAGTGACATATTTGTTACTGTTAAACGTAACGAAATATACTTGGAACAAGTCTAGGGACTTCCCGGCCTAATATTGAACTTTCAATCTTTTGGCCTTCTAACCAATAGGCAAAAGTTCCCTCTTGAGAGCCGTGCCCAATCCAGCAAGAATTGCTTCCTATGTCCCTGCTCCAATTCTAGTCTCTTATAATCCAGTAATCTTAGAAGAATGTGTGTGACGCAAAAAGACCTTGTTTACGTGTTTGCTGAATCGCATTTTCTGCAAGCCTAGTTTTCCTCTAAAACTCCCCAAGGCACATAGAATTTTCGTTAATGCGCAAATGCTTCTATTGTTAAATTAAATGATATATCCCATGGTAATGTTTATAAAAAACTGTTAGTGTGAAAAGGAAATTTTAAATTTTAAATTTATGCCGTGGCATGTTTTCAAATCAGTTTTTGATGAGAGGTGAATAATTTATCCTCGAACGTTTAGCAGACAACTTTAGTCAAGATTTTTTCATGCTCCAGCATGTGATTGCATGATCTCGTATTAATCCAGGCCTGTTTAAACATATTTTTCAAATGTAATCTTGTGATGATGGTGATTATACCATTCATCTTTTAGGTCCTAAAATTGAAATCACAACATACAACGCAGGAAGGCGCTGTGGAAAAGGTATGTCATCCGGTTTATCTAATCCTGTATGTAATCCGATATGTAATCCGGTTTATCTATACTTTGTCCTAGTAATCGCAGATTTTTCAGAATTCTCAAATTCCAATCGAATTTTATGAAAAAGCATTTAGTTATTTCTAGACTGAGTGCCCGTTTGTTGTCTTTTGTAATTTAAAATGTTTTCTAAAATGTAAAATCTATGAAATTAATTTTTGTTAGTTTGAAAATAAAATGTCAACAAATCCATTATTTCTTTGTTTGTTGATTGCCCCTTGTTTGAAAATTATTTATGAAACCTGAATTTCATTTATTTATTTGTTTATTTATTGTTTGAATATTATTTATGAAACCTGAATTTTATTTATTTATTTATTTATTTATTTATTTATTTATTTATTTATTTATTTATTTATTTATTTATTTATTTATTTATTTTTGGACATTTAAACGTGATTGCAGATGATTGGATAATTTCCCAAACTTTCAGTTTTCCTTTCAGACGTTTGATGTTAGCCAAAGTTAATTTTTTTATGCTAACGTATACGTTTTCTTCTATCGAAGGTCAATAAAACTGCTGGCATACAAGGCCCAATCGGTCCAATGGGTCCTGTTGGTCCAGTTGGTCCCAAAGGAAAAGATGGCATGAATGGAACAAAGGGTGTGCAAGGACTTCCTGGCCTTAATGGGAAACAAGGGGAGAAAGGGGAGAAAGGAGTAAAAGGTCTTACTGGCGCTGGCAATTTTTCTAAATGCAGCTACAAGCAGCAATCTTTAAACACTCCAAAATACATACCTGCTGACGCTACGTATCTTCGATCTCCAAGTGTTTATGTGTCAAAGGTGGGTAAATTATATTTGAAAAATAATAGAATATAAATAATGAAAACCAAATAAAAGGTTTTATCTACACGATTGAGTTTTCTATAAAATACAACTTCGTTGGAATGAAATCTCAGAAAGAATCTCCTAATTTTCAATAAAATGCTATCAAAGTAAATTATTTCAACATTTGGCCTTTTCTATTGTTTTGTTTTTGAAGTTAGGGAGGTTCAGTTCCAGAACAAGTTCAAGTACCAGTACGATGTGGACAATTGAATTTAAATTAAATTTTAACAATTAAATTTGAAAATTAAATAATGAATTTGTGAAAAATGTTGTTCCCATGGGACATCAAACGTCTTGCTTTTTAATCTGCAACATAAAACTGACAATTTTTTGTCGTATTTTGGAAAAACATGCTGAAGCATCTGAGAAGAAGAGGAAATTGGCTTAATTAAAGTGACAGCGAGAAGGCCTAATCTACGAAGACATTGCAAAAATAGAATGTAAAGTTCACAAAATAAAGCTATTTCTTTTGCTAAATCGCCTTTTGGAGCGCATTTTCCAACCTTATACTGGGACTTGAACTCATTCTGAATCTAATCTCCCTATTACTGAACCTGCACGGATGTTATGTCAAGTCTTAGAATATTTATTTTTTGTCCAACTTTTTTGCCCAATTCGCCTGAATCTTTACCCATCTCCCCCACACCTTGTGGCGACTCTTATGAGACCAAGCACAATGCTATAGCGCATATTCAAGAGCATTTTTACTTTGAGGACATCCGAAATGTATCTGCTACTGTGTTGCTGTTGTTGTGTCGTTTTCGACATGGTGCGTTGTTGGCGTGTTTTCGCGCAGATGGGGCATGGTAGGTGAAAATGCTGTTTGCTAAGTTAAAAATGATCAATATTTTGATAGCTACAATATTATGGACCATATGAGCTTATTGCTTGTTTTGAATTCTCGTATTTAAATGTACGATTAAAACTGTACCTTGAAGGCTCTGGTACCCATGGTAGTAAAACTGCTTTACTGGGGATATCTACATGTTCGAAACAATTTCATGTGATATATTTTGCGGTATGAACTCGAAATTTTATGATCTTCATATTCCGCTGATAAATAAATGAATGAAACCAAGGTAATAATTTCATACGTGTGATCAATAACGTAGCTGGCCAATCAGGAGTCGGCATTGTCTTTGCTCTTTAAAGTATGCCTTTATTTTATATGGACACATTAGTTGATATCTGCTATCACGAATTCTTACGGGAAATTGAAATCTGTCCGAGATGGAGAATGTTTGAATTAACAGGCAGTATTTCGTAACAAAGCCTTGCAAGGGGAACTTAAAAGTTGTACGAACTAGCGAATGTTCTAGATAACTGGCAGTCGAAATAGCAGTTGTTAACTGTATATGAACTGCAATCATTTTGTTTACATAATGAAGTTTTGTTTACATAATGATATTTTTACAGGACAAATTTGTATTCGGAGTTGCATGCACGTCACGTGGCGCCGCCGAATACCTTTTGGAACACTCAATGTACAATGGTAGAGATGTTTTCAATTGTTTTTGCGGTGGAGTTGCAACATCTACAAGACTTGGTCCAGTAGACGATAAAATAACTTGCACGATTTATTATTGGGAATGTCCGATGGTAACCAATTAATGGAAAGTACGTTATTTTTAGTGTATATAGTCAATAAATTTAGCGTTTTAAAATTGCCTTCACCAGTTGTATTGCCTTCACCAGTTGTATTCAAGGCTTTGGACTGTGACGTCAGATGTGTTAACGAATGCAAGAAAACGGATTCGTAGAGGATCCAAAAGTTTTTATTTGAAATATCCGATATGTCTAGCCACGATCGCTCCTCCGCGGCGTACTTTTAAAATTTTACTTGTCATTATTTTTCGATAAAATTCTACCCCCTACTTATTTTTTACTATGGTATTAAACTTATTTTCGCGACTCGTCATTCAGGTGTCCATATGTCATTTATCATTTTGCTAATTCTGACCCATTTTCGCCAGTTTTCAGTTTCAGACGCTGCGGAGGAGTGCTTCGTGTAAAAAGTATCCACGCAAACGTTTGTCACAACAAAGGTATTTTGCGGCGTATATTTTTAGACACATAGCCGTGTTTGTATGCTGAAAATATCACACACGTGTGTTACAAACGGAAGCTCTTTGTAAATACAGCAAGTGAAGATTTAACACAGAAAAAGAGTGCCAATATGCGAGACTGTCAATATTTTAATGTTTGCATATTTCGTTGAGGAATTTTTCTAAATTGCATGCTTATTTGTTTCGATTACTAAAACCATATAAAACTATTTGAAATGGTCAAATGAAACAAAATTTGTTTTGTCAAAACTGTGCCAAAATTATAATTTTTTTCAATAATTTTTAAACGTTAATATTTGCATAAATCGAAAAAAAATGTTTCTTGTCTAATACCGTACCAAAGGCCTACTTCAAGTGTCCCGCTTGCGTTGAATCAATTTCAATTGATATGAGTCTTGCTACCAAATTTCATCTCGGATTCCAACATTAAATTTAACTGAGATTTAATTTGGTTATACCTTTAATTTGCCAATTTTGGAATCATCTAACAGAGCATCGTAAAATTATGTCAAGCTTGACGTATGGTTTTGAACGATAGATTTTTTAACGTAGATTTATCATGGACTTAATGTATGTCAATTGAATTACACTCGACACACGTGCAATGTTTGAAGCGAGGCTAAATGGGCCTAAATGCTGTTGACTCCTCGCAAAGAGAAATGGCAGTCTGAAATTCAATCTTATTTATTTTTCTGAAATCATTATTCAGTTTATTTACGTTAAAGCATAAACACGGTACCGCTGTTTTTTGACAACCGCCATTTCATTTCGATCTTTTGCTGGAAACGAAAGTTTGTTTTCTTTGAGATAACGACAGGCAATAGTTAACTGCCACAAAACAAAACCAACAGAAGCAATAGGCATTTTTTGTCGAAATGGCGAGTGTTCGAGAAAATCGGCAATCGAATCGAAATATAAGCTGTTAGCTCAGGATTTAGCAAGTGCCAAAATCGAACAACCTGAACTTTGTTGACTTTCCCCAGCCTCTGTAGCGTTTCATTTATTCGCGAAATTTTTTTCACGTTTAAAGGATAACCCACCGCTACCACCTTGTAAAAACATAACCTTATTAACCAGCTCAGGGAATGACGTCAGCAAGTAAACCAAGGAGCCTGATAGAGTACAACTTCATTTGCAATAATTGCAAAATTTTTACTGTAATTACATCGGTAGCAAGAAAATAGAACAGGCAGATTGCGGATCGTGAGCTCATGTCACAAGTCTCTGATAGTTTGCCTATTTTATTTACGCAAGTGAGAGTTGGGGAAAGCGTTTAACAACACATAGAATTATACTATTTTTCACTCCTGTTTTGCACAAATACCGTTGTAAATATTGTATATATACATAATTTTTCATTTAAAAAATATTCTTGCGTTTGTATTATTTACAGCACAGATGCTTCATGAGATCAAACATAGTAAATTCACTCGAAGATTTGACTTGTCGCGTTCTTTTCCAACGAATTGCGGCTAGTCAACTCGAAAGTAGAAGGTTGACAAAGAGACACGGATTCAAGGCAGTTGTGTTGTAACTTATCTATTTTAAAATAGCAATCTTGTCAGTTTGTTTTTCCAGAAATCACGTTGCAAGATCTACGCTGATAACTGGAATTGTATATGATTGTACATAGCAGTTAATTTTTGCAATGTATTTCGACCGGTTTGTAATACAATTTGTAGATTAGCAGTAATAATTATTATTATTTTAAAAACATTATTGATTTTATTCGTATTTTTTGAAATTGTTTTCTTTCACTAGCAAGGGAAAATTGTCGGACAATGTTATTTGTTTATCCACAGTCAAGTTTGTTTCTGCATGGAAAAACAGAGGCATTTTAAAAATGCATTAATTGTTTTCATAAGAAACAAGAATTTGTTTCAGTACTGAAAGTTTCTTAAACATTTGTCCTGAAGGTTTCTTACATTCACGATAATTAACACCAGTTTTGAACAGAATCTAGTTGCTTTCGGCTCTCAAGAAAAAGAATCTGAATTTTTTTGAAAACACAACGTAACTACAAAACAGAACAAAATAAGCACTCTAAATAAGGAAATTAATAAATTTTTTAATCAATGGATTCAATTTCAATTTCATGTTATTCAAATAGTTTAATTACAATATATATGTTATAAAATAATGCTACATGATAAATCTAAG
>JAYJMH010054937.1:0-13028 GCA_036873815.1 Phacellophora camtschatica | reverse complement strand
ATCCAAACACCATAAAAACTAAATTTATATGAAGCGCACTCGAACTTTTCCTGCACGAATCAATGAAGAATGCCTGAATGAAGGAATCACGAGTCATATGATCTACGTCACGAGACGCAAGAAAAATTCGCGTGACCTACCACTTTTCAAAAAATAATTAAAAATACTTTTTGATATCACAACGTGATAGACTTACTACCATTCTTGTCAGAAAATATCAATTTTTAATAAAATACAATAAAATCGAGGTCGAAAAATTGGTTGCATGAGCACTTTGAAGAGGAAATGACACGAAAAATGATAATTACATATGTGATTCAACATTATGCGCTGATTTGGAATATCATATTCAAAACTCAAATTTTAATTTTAAGTACTCGATTTTTGTTGTCAAAGTGTAAATTTTGCCAAATCGAATGGTCCAGAGGACTGTCACTAGTTTTAGGTGAAAAACGTCATGAGTTGGTCATAAATTCTCAAGCAAATGTAAAACAATTGACTTTAATAAGTATGAGGATTCACGTCAAGTAGCAAGTAAATATCGTCTTTTTAAATAAACGATTCAACAAGTTATGGTAATTATTGTGTTGTTGTGGTGATCAATATCTAGCATACAAAAACGATCCACATTTGAATACATTTGCGAAGCATGGCATGGCAGGTCTTTAAGGGTGGATGGCGACGACATGGTCAGATAACAGGTCAAAGGACAGGAAGATATGATTATGAAGAGAAAACATTGCGGTTAACACATGGCAAGTGTTTTTCAATTAATTATTTACCCTTCTATGTTTTAATTTATTAAATGCGATTGGTTGTTGCTATTTTGTTTTCTTGCGACTTATCTGACTGAGCCACAAACTAAACATAGCGGAATCAGGGTGATAATTTCTTTTCTGGCTCCTCTTTTGTTTGTGAAATGTAACTCAAGAAATGTTTATCAGACCTTCTGGTCTTTAGTATCGGGTAATATCTGTATACGTGCACCCTTGGTACGGGAAATCATAGTTTCTGATCATTATTTGACGATGGCCAGTTTATCTTCAAAAGCTAGAGATCGTCGCCCAAAGATTGTGTTTAGATTTTGCAATTAATCAAGTTAGCAAGTTAGCTTTAGCACCTCACGAATCAATTTATACCAAAAAAGTTCAGGATGCAGTATCTTTCCAGGCATCATTTCACAGATAGTTTACTTCTAAACCATGGTACAGCATAAATCAAATGTTTATTACTTAATATCTTCTAGGAATCTTGGAGCTACGAAATAGCATATTGATGGTTAGAGAAGTTCATATTAATGCTCACTTTCAGCACGCATTTATGACGATATTTGATGAAATGCACCGCTACAAAACTGCAGGTAGACGACAACCGAAATGCATGCTGGATGAAACACAAATAAAAACTGTTTTCTAAAATCACATATATTTTGTAGAAGTGTAATGATGAAGCTGTAATCAATTGGAATTTTGAATATTAAATATTGAAAGTAAATAAAACTCGTATCTGACTCGATATATAAATATGTGATGGCATGTAAATTGTAACATGTTTGAGTATATCGCATATATTTCTGCTTGTATTTCTGGGTTATTTAAAGAGACATCAACGCAAAATTTTGGTCTCCGAAAATCGTAACAAAACTTCGGTTGCACGAAGTGCAGTCGAGGTACAATCTAAAAATACATTTACATGATTCGTATCCGACAAACAAGACGAGAAACAAGTTGAGGAATCAAATATTTGATAACCTACTACTTTTACGGTCCGATGCTCATCAACAATTGTATAATCGATCGTGCGATATCCGAGATGATTTGCACAATTATCGGTTGACAATAATTATTGGGCTCGAAAATCTCAGATTTTCGGAAACCCTTTCAGTTCGTCGGGAATGCCAAAAATTTCTTTATTTTTCCTTCTTCCTTGTTAAGAATCTTGTTTTTTTTTGGTTGGACGATGATCGTGATTGTTGCTAAGATAACCAATCAAATCTTCGGTTTTATGTTTGATACGAGACGCCGCCAATTTATGGATTCGCACGCACTCGCACTGTTGTTCGTTTCATCTTTATCCCCCTAATTTCTGCCCCTGTTGTGTGTCAAACAAAAATAAAATTAGCTATAACTGTTTTTTATGTCTAAATCTCACACCAAAATGAGCAAAGAAAGTTAATTGTATTGTCCATTTTTTTGCGTTGATGCCTCTTTAAATAAAATTTTGAGTACAATTTCTGCGATAGCGATATGAAACAAAAATTGGTTCATAGCCTTAATAATTCGTGATTCCGCAAAAATCGACAGATTTAGATGCCTGCTGTCAAGCTGTTCCTACAATTTCTTTTATTTGGCCCTACAACAATAAACACAGCTTCTCTGCACCTCTTTTTAGGCTGTCTTTGCTCATCTTTTGGTTTTATTGATTTTTCAGAATCAATTATCCTTAACCAGTTCCACCAAAAAGCTGAACTTATATGATATTGTTCTGCTTCCATGAATATTATACGTTTTTTATGATCAATCATGGCTCATCGATCTTTCGTGCACTCTTGAGAATTCTCTGTTGCTCAATGATAATGGCTCATTATAAAATGCTGCTTAAACTTGTATTATTTAAATCTTAACTGCTCTATTGACCTATTCAAATTACTGAAAGCTCCGAAATCAATGAAAACAACAGAGCAACGCATCGCCACGACAATAACAAAATATGCCAATAGTTAATTTACGCTCAAAATTTTTAATACCAAATGGTGACTTGCACACAGTTTTTAACAGTTTTTATCTCAAAATATTTGAAAGTTTAACACCAAGATATCAAAAATATGAAATACAATCTTTGATCATCTGAAAAACAAATTTATATAAAAAATAAATTGATTGGTGTTAATTTAACGCATGTTTGAAAACACAACTAATATGTCAAATCTGCAAGGCTTTGTGTATAAAAGAGATTTCCTGATTATTTTGTGTCCAACTCGTGACGTCACCTTGAGCTCTCGGCCGCGTTCCCGCTGGCCCATTCCGATGCCATATATTTGCACTTCAAATTTGAATATCTAAAAAACTAATGCTCATATTAAAAATTATAATAATAGATTTGCAGTCAGCAAACAAAAATATCGTTTTTCGTGTCATTTCCTCTTTAATGTTTTTTTCTTTTGGCAAAGTCTTTTTGTTTCTTTTTAATTATGCACTTGAATTGATGACTATTCTAGCCCATTTTAGTTGGCAAGCCCTCTGTTGAGTTTTTCATGATTTTATTGCAATAACTTTGGACGAAACAACTTTGCGTCGGTCCTGTTGACTTTACTATGAAACACTTGGGTTATGATTATGAATAGAGAGCATGCACCATTTTGTTGAAATTGCATATTCAGCTGACGTTAAAATGTTCAAGGTGACAATAAATTTACAGAAGGCGACAATAATCTACAAGTAATATTTTATTATCATAATGTCCGATTAGTAGTTTGTATTTATTATTCTGCTTTTTTTCAGAAAAGGACTTCATCCAATTGTATTTTCTAAATCATTGGATACTGAAAGCTTGGAAAACAGCATTAAAATGCAAGTATTGTTTGCAATTTTGCTTAGTCGCTGTTGCGTGCGCATGTGCATCCTCGACAATTATTTGTTTTCATCAACCTCATTTTTATGAACAGAGAAATATGTAGATAGTGGTGTGATGTGTTGTCTAAGCATAACCCGATAAATACGTCACAAAGAACCTGGAATGTTGTAACAATACTTATGTATGTTGTTGACAATGTTTATACAAAATGTCATCCTTCCAACAGAAGATCGCACAAATTTGCAGCCTTGAAGATTGTAAAAGTTTACATTTGCGAGCTTGAAAGTTATGGCTGCTTAACCCTTTGACGCCAGGATTTATTTTTGAGAAGCAGGCAAACTATGTTGCAAGTTTTCTTTTGGAGGGCGGCACATGCAAACCAACTTAGTGTATATTATCAACTTACTTTGAAATATCTTAAATTAATGTAAAGTTCTATCCGCGTTTACCTCCTGGAAATATGAATTATTTTCTTTGTTTGTCAATAATTACTAGAAACAAACTACATTTCTAGAAACAACACTACATTACTTCTCAACTTGATATGTATGAATAAAATTACAATAAATTGATCTAAATGCCAACTCTATAAACTACCGAAACTTAACTCAATAATTACTAGAAACAAAATGGAAAAGGCGATATTATTTTTGCAGCAAATTGCAACAAAATATACTAAGTTCTATTCAGTGGCCCATGAAGTGATGTGCACTACTGTAGCAATAGATGCACTGGAAGAAACTAGACAAACAGTAGCAAGAGTTGCAGTGAACACATATATCGTGCCTGTTTGTTTTGACCAGTCAGATCTTTAAACAAAAAGAATCTTGCATTTATTTAACTTGTACCGTATGTTGATCGTTTCCAGAATTCAGAGAGAACTGACCTTTTCACTCGTAAAAACAAGAACTAATATAAGAATTAAACAAAAATGAACGTTGTATTAGTTGACAACACCACATGAAATTATACGCCTGAAATGTCTGCCCAGTTATAATATGCGTGGAAAACGTTACTCCGGTCATGTGATTAAATTGCCAAGCAACTTCATGTGACGAGGATGGCGAATGGCAAACTTCTCAGTAGCTTCCTGGATGTTCAGCTTAATTTCTCTATGCGCGTGAAGCAAGACAAGACCATCGAGTCTATTCTCAGTCATTGCGTTCAGGTCTTCAAACGCCCCAAGACTGATATTGTTTTTTTGCAACTAAAGATTGTCACATGGAACGTGGCTCTGGAAGATCATAAATGCATTTGGAAAGAAAAAAAATGGCATTTTTTCTTCCATTCTGGTAAAAATAAATCTCATGAAGGAAACCCACAAACCCGTTCAAAGCTGCTTTATTTCTATCTGACAAATCGAGTGGCCATCTGTGAAGCAAGATGATCAATGAATGGACGCGTAACAATTCTTTCGTAATATGGGCTTACATTTTCTGCAGGAGTATTTACGAGGTTGAGAGGGAGTGATCCCAACGGTCAAAGCTAACCTTTCTGCTTCGCCATACCAGTCACCGTGACACTTACACCACTCTACTAGCAACATCTGCAATGTTGCAAAAAGGAGCGACACTGTTCCATATGCAGCAACGACATCAAACGTGGAAGACTGCAGTTATTTTGTAAGGGGCGAGTGACTTCCAAACAGCGAGAAAAAATTGTCGAACAAACTAGAAACTGGAAAGACTGTGAGGCATGGAAGACACCACATGCATCTCGCACTGTGTCTTTATTCCACTTACGATATGCATTAACTTTCATCGAATCAGGGCAATGAATTAATCGAGCAAAAGCCTCAGAAAACACGTCGAGATCATATTTTATCTTATCTGCCAAGAAGGAAAAATGCTTTGGTCCTGCATTGATAAATTCAGAAACTACACTCACATGCAACATCATATTTCATACAACCTCTATCGTGTATAGTATACTTTCCCAAAGACTAAATGGATATCAATACATGCTTTTGATTGCGTTGTATTTTCAAAATATATTCAAGCAATTCCTCTGAAAGATCAAAATCTCCTTTTAATCACTGAAGCACTTCATAAACATTGGGTTTCCACCCAAAGACTTAATGAATATCAATACATACTTTTGATTGCAATGTATTTTCAAAATATATTCATGCGATTCCTCTGAAATATCAAACCGCCCTTTTAATCACTGAAGCACTTCATAAACATTGGGTTTAAATTCATGGGGTGCTACGTTACTTACTAAGTGATCAAGGTTCCAGTGTTAATGGTAGATGTTTGAAATAAAGTTGGAATAAAGTTGGAATAGAAGAACGCCGCTCTTCCGCGTATCACTGCCAGGAAAATGGGGTCGCGGAGAGAAACATTCGCTCTGTTAGGAACATGTTGCGAGCAGTTTTATTGCATTGAAAGTTACAACAATTAAAGTGGCTTTCGCTGTTACCAAGTTTATTGTTTGCTCTGAATACAAGCGAATGCAAGGCAACCGCATGCATACCGTACATTGTTGCATTCGAGAGATCCGCCTTGCTGCCACAAGATGTTTCATTCCATCACAACAAAATGGTTTATTATGACCTCGTTTCTCCAAAAACATTTAAAAAGGAGGTTTCTGCTAACTTTCAAGATCTCTTTGATTATGTCACCATGAAATTTAAAGTTAGTAGGTCTTAGATGCAACGACAGTATAACACTAAGTTTCGTTTTATTGATTACCAACGAGATGTTTGGGTAAATGTAAAACATTACAAAACAGGGGAAAACAGGAAGTTGTTTCCAAGGAGAGCAGGACCGTGAAGAGTTATTCAAAAACTGCCAAATGGCGTAAATTTTAGAATTGAGAACTCACAAGGCGAACAGAAAGTTGTTCACCACGATAGACTAATGCCCGTAGTAGAGAATTGATTACAGAATAAGCCATTATCAAGGAGATTTACGAAGGAACCAGACTTAGATTCAGATCAATCAGATTCAGAATTTTTCGATGGTGACAGTGACGTATTGATATATACCCAACGACCAGGAATTTTACGATGAAGAAGATATTCCTCAAGAATTTCGCTGGGATTCAATCCGCTTATAAGCGAATATTTGAACTTAGTAGTAGGCCTAATTTAGTTTAGTTTTTTCTGCGTTGATTTAGGAAGGGAGAAATGTAGGCTTTATTCCCGTCCCTCGTTGTCGTTTCTCATTCCTTTCTTCGACTGTGTGTCTAACCTCATTATGTGGTAGTAATCGTACAGTTAGGAGCCTAACCTTGAGTATTCGATAAAGTATCTCACTTACAACAACGCCACGCTCAAGAAACAGCAGCCTAAACCCTCAGCCCTAACTTTTCCCATGGTTGAAAAACGTGATCGCGCTTCTTTGTTCAGAGAAAAAGCACGTTACTTTAATGAATAAATTAAAGAATGAATTACCTGAAAAAATAGGAGTTTTAGGCAAATTTTTCCTTTAATGCAAGCTTACTTTTTTTCTTAAATCCTTTAGTTACTAAACACAAAAATATCCATATTAATAATGATAATATCTCTAAAAATCTGACCGTAGCAGCTGCTACTGTTGCGTTGTGTAGGCCATGGCATATTTCAACAATGCGCTGTGACAACATGCACATTACAACTGTGAAATACGCCTTGACGACATGTACATTACAACTATACATTACAACTGTGAAATACATTTATTTTGTTGTATTTAAAACTTTAAATACATTGATTGTGTTTTGTATGTATGTATATGTAGGTGTATATGTATATGTTTATATGTATAGGCCGTTTTTATTTGCACCTGTACATTTGAATTTTTGGATTGCAATATTGACATAGTGAAATGTTTCTCGTTTATCAATTTTTGATAATTACTTTTCTAGTTTTTTTTATTTCTGTTCCATTTATGTCATATTTTTTGTATATAGGTATCAATCACCCATTATCAAAAAACTGAAAGACGACAAGAGTGTTAAAGCGTTTTTTGATTTTGGGAAATCACGATATTCGCCAACATCAATCATTGGGTTTTTTGATTCACTTGGTGACAAAGGTAGGTACCCTATTACCCCCGCTTAAAGGTGCCTGCGCTTATAAGCGGCAATTCAAGATTTTGGGATTTTCAAGAGTAAGAAAAAGCTGTTCAGATATAAGCTATATATTTTTGCCTAATTAACTCAAAGACAACAGAATATCTTTTAAATATCTAATAGATTTTTTGAACTTTAGAAATAATTTGTCTCTGATTTGTTGTTGTAAATTTATTTTACATCGATTTTAAATAATCTAGTCTACTATCTATAAATTTACAAACAAACTAATCAAAATCGATGGATACATTAATTAATTAAGATAAGCAAATAATTTCTTTTTTTACGTGGTTTATACAATATTTACAATCTAACGACTGGCATTGCAGTTGCATGTGGGGCCATCCCATTGAGTTATTAAGTTTTTGAAAGTATTATGATTGTCCGCCGATTTTAGCTCCTCTGGTAAGCAGTTCCAAATCTGTGGTCCTAAGAACGTAAGACTGTTTGTGACGAAAGTAATCTGATTTGGCCTATAATGAGTAAGATTATTTTGGATTTCGCGATGAATAGTTAGAGGTTATAATTTGAAAAATATCTTTCATGAAGGATGGATTCAGATTATTCAAAATTTTAAAAATTCGGCAGACATGCATCGTACATCGTTGCGACTTCAGTAGAAGATCATTATACGAACTGACATGATCATTATAAATAAATTTAAGTTCACGTTCTTGTATCTTTTCGATCTTATGCATGGATTTTGCTGAACAAAAATGGCACACTGAAGGACAGTAGTTGAAATTTGAATAAACAAAGCTCTTAACTCTTTGAAACCAATATACGATTGAAGCCTATTTATAACATTAAGTTGAGTTGCAGCTTTTCTACAACGTTCTGAGATGTGTGTATCAAAATTTAATTGATAGTCTAGCTGAATTCCGAGAAGCTAGATTGAATTTTCAGACTCAATAGTCTTTCCTTGGATGCTTATTTTCTCGCTACTGGTATTTGGCTGATCTTTTTTAATTAACAGTGCATGATACTTTGATGGATTGGCAATCATATGGTTTTCCTTTAACCAGTCTAGTGCAACGCCTGCTTCTTCATCTAGGGCTCGCACTAGATGTGGTAGAGTCCTAGAGGAACAAGCAAGCGTGTTGTCGTCAGCATAATTATGTAGTGTTGCCTGTTTAATAGACAGAAACAGATCATTTATATATACATTAAAAAGAGTAGGGCCTAGCACTGAGCCTTGGGGGACACCAGATATGATTGTTTGAAAAGAACTGTATGTATCGTTTATCCTCGCTGATTGCTCACGCCGTTTAAGATATGAATAGATTAGTACCCAGGCATTTTCATCTATGCCATACGTATTTAACTTTGCAATCAGCAGATCGTGCAGGATGCATTCAAATGCCTTTGACAAGTCTATTAGTACACCACCTACTATATAATTATCGTCAAGTTTTGTCTTCTAGTCTTCAAGGAGTCTTATCAAAACGTGTTGCGTACCGTGTGCTTTTCTATACGCACTTATGAAAACCGAGAGCGTAGTATCAAAATGGAGAACTAATTGGTGTTTCATAATTTTTTCATAGATTTTAGAGAATGTATTTAAAACACTGACTGGGCGAAAATGTTTTTCAACTGTACGATTTGCCTCACCCTTGTCCAAAGGGCAAACTGCTGCGGGCTTTTCTTTATCAGGAAACCTATGGTTTTGTAAACAGCTATTTATGGCAAAGGTTAGGGGAGCGGTAAGCTCATATGCAACCAAATGTACTAGTTTTGATGGAATTTGATCTTCACCGGTAGATTTTTTTTCCGTCCAATGATCTATTTAGAACCCAGACTTGATGATGTTGCACCTCATAAAATGAGAAAAGAATTTTAGATATTAGTACCTTCCTCTATGGCAAGAACAATTGGGTGATCTTTATACTTCTCGAGAATAAGCCTAACCAGTCGTCGATCATCATCAGTTTTAACTGTGTCAGCAATGTTGCAAGGTTTCTGTTCGCTTGTTTTTCAACTACATTAATGTAAGGATTATTGAAAATCTCAGTCAGTTCATACTCATCTGTTACAATTTGGTTGTTATCTACCAAGGAAATATCATCACCGACCAAGCCTCCTTTATTAGAAAGAAAAGGTTTAACCAGATTCCAAAAATCTCGATTAGAAATTAAACCACCTGCAGTTACTTTTTTGAAATGCTGTTTGATTGCTTTCATTCGTACGGAAACCCATTTGTTGCGCTGCTTTTTATAGTTTCTTTCGTTTTGATTTGTAGGATATTTGTTGAGTTTATTTTTCAACCTCATTCTGGTATAAATTGCCTTTTTTAGTTCACGAGTCACGAAAGGTGCACTATTTCCCCGCGCAATTTTGGTCTTTAGATGGCGTGTTTGTCCACTAGATTTCAGAAGCTGTTGGTAAGATTATCATAACAATAATCGGGGTCTTCCAATTCATTAAAATTTGTTCTACGAACATCTGCAAGAAATTTAACTGGGTCGAAATTGTGATCTAATATGTGATCTAATAACAACAAGACCATGATAGTCGCTAAGACCGATCTCAAAAACTGAGGTTTTCTGGAAGTTTTTTACTCGGTTTCTTATGACAATGTGATATTGATGCACAATCTCCCATTGTCTTCTTACTCGGTATCTCCCATCAATATCACATTGTCATATTGGTCTTAAGCTGAATTCAAGGAAGTGAAAAGGGCAGAGAAAAACGAATCTAAATCTTTAGGTTCAGGGGGTCAATGAATGCTATAGGTAATCCATTTTTTCTTATTAACTGTCAGTTCAGAACAGACGAGTTCAAGACTAGAGACTTCAAATATAGGAACACGACTGCAAACAACACCCCTACGAACATATTGCATTAAGATAAGTTTTGTCTCCTCGATAACGAGAATATCAGGCAAGAACTTTTCAACAATTCACCGTTTTCCTGTTTCGCGATGTGCGCAATGCATTGTGGTACTTGTAGTAAAGAAACTCATGTGGCGGTATCAAAACATACTGTTTTCTATGCTGTTCAACAAGTACGACGGTTTCTCAACATGGATTCATCTGCCTTTTCTTGCGAAAATGATGCACTTGTTACACTGCAATGTAGCCCTAGTTTTTTTTTCAAAACTACAGAACTTCAGTCAGAAGATGTTGTAGAAACTGTAGAAAAACGGAAGATTGCATCAACCACCGCAATGACATTTCTTGTTAGGCCCATTGATCCTGCAGAACAAGTTTCAATCCTTGACGGCGAGGGTAGAGATAAAGCAACAAAACCAGTTTGTTTTGATACCGCCACATGAATTTCTTTACTACAAGTACCACAATGCATTGCGCACTTCGCGAAAAAGGAAAACGGTGAATTGTAACGTAGCGATCAGGCAGAGCGGATAAAAAGTACAACCGCACGTGTTTCATACACAGGAAGAAGTGATGAACAATTCAATTTCAACAACAACAACAACAACAACATAGAGAGGCTAGTCCGTTACGTCACATCTGACACGTGCGGTTGTACTTTTTATCTGTTCTGCCTGATCGCAACGTTACATGGTACCAGAAATGGCTGCTTGGTTGATTGAGTTGTTAGAATTATGGCAGATTAATCAAAGAAATATGAAGTTAATTGTTGAGATGCTGTAGGCCAGAGATTGGGCCTAAGTTGAGGCTGTGCTGTATTTTGTTGTAGGTAGAGTCCAGAGTTGGCCGCCTAAACAGAAGAAAAATGGCAGGTGCTTCAGGACTTTCATTTCCTCCTCAGCTAAATTTGAGAGGCAATTTAGCAGTCAGTTGGAAAAGGTTTAAAAGAGTATGGGTAAATTATGAAATAGCTGCTGGCCTAGCCACAAAAGAGAAGCCGTTGAGAGTTGCAACCCTGCTTACTTGTTTGGGGCCAGATGCAATTGAATTATTTGATGGTTTTACATTTGCTGCTGATGCTGATAAAGAAGAAGACCCAGATAAAATCATAGAGCAGTTCGAAAATTATTGTGTTGGTGAAAACAATGAGACATATGAGTGTTACAAGTTTAATACAAGAGTACAAGAGTTAGGTGAGAGTATAGATACTTACCTTTCCTGACTTAGAACATTAGCAAAAACAAGTAACTATGATACACTTGAAGACAGCCTTGTTAGAGATCGCATAGTGATTGGTATAAGAGATGAGAGTACCAGGAAAAAATTGTTGCAGCAGTCAAAGTTGACTCTGAAAGTATGTGTTGACATTTGCAGAGCAACTGAACAGACTGAGCAGAGAATAAAAGCAATGAAGCAAGAGAAAGTCTCCCGTGATCAGGAAACAGAACACAAGAGTGAATAAGTCAAAGCCTGCAGAGAAAGTTGTAAGGTTTGGAGAATGCAAGTTTTGTGGTAGAGAACACAAACAAATAAAAGAAGAGGGTCCAGCATGGGGCAAAAGAAGCTTAAAGTGTGGAGGAGAAAATCATTTTCAAGCAAAATGTAGAGCAAAACAACAGAAACAGACAACCAAGCAACCAAAACAGTTTATTCAGAGGAAAATTCATACAGTTAGGGAATGCAGTCAATCAGAATCTGATGATGAGCAATACATTTTCAGTGTTGAAACTGTGAATGGGATGGAGGACTATCCATCAAAGCTGCATGCTGAAATGATGTTGTCTGATTATAGAGTTGATTTTCAGTTAGATAGTGGATCAACTGTCAATATAATTTGTGAGGATGACTACAAAGCCATTTTTGGAGATTACAAAGTGAAGCGTTTGCAGAGAAGTACATCTAAGCTTGTCATGTACAAAAAAACAGAAATTAGATCCTTGGGAAAAAGAAAGTTGAAAATTGTTAATCCAATCAATGACAAGTCATACTGTCTTGAATTCTTTGTGGTACAAGAAAAGTCTAAACCATTACTTGGAGCAGCTGCATTACAAGAAATGGAACTTATATTTGTTAATAGAGAGTTTGTACAAGGTGTTGAAGACAGAAACACTGTCACTAAAGATGAAGAGTATGCTCAAGAGAATGATCTACTTAAAGAGTACAAAGATATTGTCAAAGGAGAAGGGTTACTAAAAGGAGAACTTCATCTTGTTGTTGATGAAAGTGTTACACCAGTTAAGTTACCAGTAAGAAAGATGCCTCTGTCTGTCAAACTCAAGGTAAAAGCAGAGATACAGAGATTAGCAAAGTTAAGAATCATTACTCCTGTGAACACACCAACAAATTGGATTTCTAGCATGGTTGTTGTATTAAAAAGCTTGATCCAAAGCCACTAAACAAGGCACTGAACAGAAACAACCATTCAGTTCCTACAATAGAAGATGTTTTGCCAGAGCTAAGCAAAGCTAGAGTATTTACTGTAGCAGATACTGGGTGTCCCAAAAAACCCTTACACGGGTTTTGCAAATATTATGCAAAAACGTGAATATGAAACTTTTCGTAAACACA
>JAYJMH010054926.1:0-13028 GCA_036873815.1 Phacellophora camtschatica | reverse complement strand
AATTTTAATGACCGATTACAAAACAAAATAATTATCATTTGTTGAAAATTTATATATCAAATTTCTCAGTGAAGTTCTTTATTTTGCAAAAAAAATTAGGTTGGAAAATTTCATTGCACAAACACTTTAATAGATATGTTTACGAAAAGTTTCATATTCATGTTTTTGAATAATATTTACAAAACCCGTGTAAGATTTTTTTGGGACACCCGGTAGTTAATTTGCGATTTAGTTCCACTCATATTCATATCAGAGATAAATGTCGATAATTTTTCACATCTCTTTTGGAAGTTAGTATTTGTTATTGTTATATTCACTTCTTCTACCATCTCAAGCAAAAGTTTACCATTGTTATTAATTCGCCCTGTCCATAACAAGATAGCGGCTGCCGGTTTCCACGGACATTACACCATACACAGCTTTCGCGTTGGTGCAGCCACGACAGCAGCTTCGCTCGGCTTCCCGGACCATCTCATCAAAGCCCTCGGACGATAGTCTAGTGAAGCTTACCAAGCATATATTAAGCTGCCTCAACCAAGTCTCGCAGCAGCCTCAAAATTTTTTGCCTCAGCTACAAGTTACCACCAAAGACTTTAACTGCTACATTAAAAAAAAAAAATTATTATTGGTGTAGTGCTATGCCTTATATCCTATGATCAGTTCGGGCCATGCAGCACGTGACCAGCGACATCGTTCATACGAACTTAACATGCTAATTTAAGCTTAGATTATCATAACCGAAAGAGCTCACCATGTCACATGTTACAGTCTTAAAAAATTTTTATGGCTATACAACAAGTCTTTTTTTAAATTTTTCTAGCATCAATAGCATTCATTTTCTTATACCATATAGCTAACACACGCTATGTTTTAAGCCTCAGCCATTATTGTTTAGTCTAAAACGAAACATTTCATTATAACGCATGAACGTTATACCTTGGTAAGCGAGCGAAAAAATGGTCAGTAGTATAAATGCTTAGACTTGTTAATATATCCACGTCTTGAACAGTGCACCGTTCCTAAACAATTTAGCATATTATCAAAAGTTTTCAATATTTTTAACACCAAAGCATCTCCGTCCGATTTGTTGGTTGTAAACAAGAACAATTTGTTTGTTTTAAGTATACATTTTTGCAATCGATTTCATAAAAAGGGTGTTACACTTACATACCAAAGGCCTAATATCGCTTCGTTAAGAACGCGTTTTTATGTTATTAGTACAGAAATTTGTACCACAGATATCTTGTGACTGCTGAGCCAGTCTATCTTCACGTTTTTTATACCTTTCATATCTACGCTGAATAGTTAATTGTCTTTAAGCGGTTTTGTTTTGTTACTGTTATTTTATTCGTACTCGGATTAGTGCGCCGTTTGCTACTTAAATGCGTTTTTTTTTCTTTTTTCGTTTACCTAATGTGTTTTATGGTTTTTGTTGTGACTGAAAAACAAGTCCAGGTCTATCGTTTTAATCGCACTATCATTCGAAGCTTAACATAGAAACCGAGAAAAATTCAGTTTGCTATTGTCAATATGGCTATTGTCGCCACTAAAATGTTCGGCCATTTGTTACGACTGAGTCCGCATGTTATGTTCATTGTGGCGACTGCAAGGTCAGTTCATGCTTATGTTACGACTGCAAAATCAGTCCATGTTTTATGCTTATCGTTCCGACTGCAAAGTCAGTCAATGCTTATGTTACGACTGCAATGTCTGTCCATGTTTTATGCTTATCGTTCCGACTGCAAAGTCAGTCAATGCTTATGTTACGACTGCAAAAGTCAGTCCATGTTTTATGCTTATTGTTGCAACTGCAAAAGTCAGTCCATGTTTTACGCTCATTGTTGCGACTACAATGTCAGTCCATGCTTATGTTACGAATGCAAAATCAGTCCATGTTTTATGCTTATCGGTCCGACTGCAAAGTTAGTCAATGCTTATGTTACGACTGCAATGTCACATCCATGTTTTATGCTTATCGTTCCGACTGCAAAATCAGTCAATGCTTATGTTACGACTGCAAAATCAGTCCATGTTTCATGCTTATCGTTTCGACTGCAAAGTTACTCAGTGCTTATGTTACGACTGCAATGTCAGTCCATGTTTTATGCTTATCGGTCCGACTGCAAAGTTAGTCAATGCTTATGTTACGACTGCAAAAGTCAGTCCATGTTTTATGCTTGTGGTCGCAACCGCAAAAGTCAGTTAATGTTTTACGCTTATTGTTGCGACTGCAATGTCAGTCCCCGCTTCTGTTACGAGTGCAAAAGTCAGTCCATGTTTTATGCTTATTGTTGAAACTGCAAAGTCAGTCCATACTTGTTACGACTGCAAAAGTCAATCCGTGTTTTACGCTTATTGTTGCGATTGCAATGTCAGTTCATGATTATGTTTCGACTGCAAATCCAGTCCATGTTTTTATGCCTATTGTTGCAACTGCAAAGTCAGCCCATGCTTGTGTTGCGACTGCCAAGTCAGCCCATGCTTATTGTTGCGACTGCAAAGTCAGTCCATGCTTATTGTTGCGACTGCAAGTCAGTCCATGCTTATTTGTTATACGCTCACCATGTCGTGTGTCTTCGACAAAACCGTCCTTTTCTGCCATTTGTTTCGTTTTTTTTGTTTATTTATTTTTTCTCTCCTCCGTTTTCTCTCAACTTTAACGATTTATTTTTATTGGTTGGTACCTTCCTCATCGTCCTCGGGAAATTAAGCTATTATAGTTAGAAATAGGTAAGAATAGTTAAGCTCAAGGGTCTGTGATTGGTGGGTACACTTCGTGTCCTGTGGCCGGGTTAGATTTAACCCCTCTGCCAATCACCGACATAAATGATGGAAATTCTGCAGGCTCTAGGGTAGTGCACTGACACGCCCATTCCCTGTGTTCTGATGCAGCTTTACCAACCTATTTACCAGGTGAATTGGTAAGTATGTGGTTAACTTATTATTTTAATTCTATTCTATTATAATTGGATTCTACATCACACAACTCACTTTCGACATTTTTCCTGACCAGGAGTCCGATTACATCACATGATGCGTTGTTGCTATTACGCCACGCGGATGATGTTATTAGCGTGGACTTATCATCTTGCTCAGTTAGAATGGTGCCATCAGGATGCACAAATTTTTGAGCAGCTATGCCTAAGATGTTAAGATTGTTTGTTTGAAAGAGATTTTCTAACTCTGTACGTTTGCTCTTGTCACGCAGAGTACGTACATTTTGAAATGCTATATTTGTTTGATTTTTGCAGTTCATTTGTTGTTTATCGGCTTTGTTGTTATGGTGGCTATCAAATATGTTCCTCCCTTGCAATGATAAAACAAATTCGACTTAACACAATTTTTGCGATCAAATCCTTATAAATTTCAGATCTTTTAATTTTTATAATTAGTAAAAATGCATGTAGACTAAAAATTTAGGCAAGATTGCCTAAGCTAAAAATTGTTTATAGACATATGTCAATGAGTACTGTCAGTATTCATTGAAATATAAACCGAAAAATACGTATATATACAGTGATAAGAATAGGACACATGAATATTTTAGATGTTCGTTTGCCAAACCTATTAATGAAAAGAAAACATCCCGGATAGTTGAGCTGAAATTATAATTTGGGTGTGCTATCCCTTCGCCGAAGTGGGTTGGAGTTTGATCACAGTCGAGATACTAGGTATATGACAAATATTATTCGTTCTTAAAATACATAGTTCAAAATAACTTTCAAGAACAATATATGCAAGTGCTATTCGTCTTATATTTATTAACATTAACACCGACCGCTGAGGTGATGTTAAATCTGTCAAAGAACGCGGGGATACAAGACTCATGTCGTAAATCGTATTTCGTTCGATGATCGAATAGTCTTACTCTAATCAATCAATCAATTAATTTTATTCTTAGAATGTATGTTAAATACAATATACTGGGAAAATCATGCAATCTATACTACTCAGAAAAAGCGATGCTTAACTGGTCTGGGCCGTGAACTAAAATTTATAAGTAAAAATAAATATAAAATCTAAAATACTACAGTAACTAAATATAAATATAAAAATTAAATATCGAAGATCATTGCAATATATATAGGAAGTTAGCAGTAGTGATGACAAGGTTGGATATGTTAGTGTTTGGAAAATTTAATAGTGTATGTGTATCAATTATAAATTTAAAGATAAACACAATATGGCTCTATAGATTTATAAGAAGCTTCATATCATTTATTTTTTCATTCTCTTTATTAATATGAAATCAAATTTTAATATTTAGAAATTAGAGCTTTTTTAAGTTTCCTTGAGAACCCTGTTCTTTCGTTCTTTGTTGTTGTTGTTGCCGCTTCAGACAGAGTCCATCAAATCTAATGTTGTCAAAAAGTGCTCCTATTGATTTTGTAGTAAACGCAATATACATTACAATATACAATAAATCTGGTTTTTGTTTAACTAGTTGAGGCCATCACAGGCGGGATCATCTGACACTATTCATTATTGATTCATTTTTATTTCTCGGGCATTAAGTGAACATAAAATAATAAATTATCTGAATGAAACTTGTGGATTTGGAATAAACCAACGACAAAATTGAGCATGTTTCCACATTCAAGTTGGTAAACATATTAAATCAACAGATTAACCGAAGCTTTGGATTTAGAATGGATAAATGAAAGAAATGTAGTGTCACCGGATCAAACCAATCTGCAATCTGATAATATGCTTATTTTTTGGGTGCAGAAAATGAAAACGTTGCTTTCTGCTTGCTTTGGTAGTTAAAAAGGCAAATAACTCAATTATGTACATCGCTAAACATAATTATATTTCAAGAACAGCACTCTTGATCTCGAATGTCATATTTTGTTTTATATAGTACTGTGATATTTTCCTCACAAATCTCATGAAACGAAACGCACTTTTTATTTTTAGCAAAAGAAAGAAAATCGGGCAAAGTCCGCTGAAACCAAGACTCAAAAGGTTCCTTAAACCCAATTTTTAACTTTGCCAAAATTTTTCCCCAAAATTCCTCTGTTCCACCAAAATTAATTATCATTTCCATATATATATTATGCCCCCCCCCCCCCCCATCTTTAAACAGTGAGAAGATCTTGGTAGAGCACGAAATGTTTCATGACAAATCGTTAACTATTCATGGTTGTGAGTATATCAATGCATCCTTCAAAATTTTTAATCACCATGAAAATATACAAACAAAACACTGAACAAATGTTCTATGCATAATGTAAACTTATTGTGCTTCATTGTGTCGCCAATGGCAACATAAAACACTGAGCGGTGTCCATGACACCTGAAAAACCTGGGTTTGAAAAATTATTTACATGTATTAGAAGTCATGGTGTTCAAGACATTTAAAGAGAAAATGGAGATACCCGATTTGTAGACAACACAAAAGTTACATTTAAGAAGCATGTACAATCTTCTTTGACATTATTCTAAAAATAGAAAAATTTGCGAAAGGAAAAGGCTTTCTATTCAGTAAGTTGCAAAGAACTTAAAGGGCAGGGATGGTTTTTATCCCAACACTGTATGAAAGAGCCTTCAATTTCTTTTAAAACAGAATACTTTTCATGTTAAAATTTAACTTTACAATTAAACTAGAATAGAATGAGTAGCGTTGTCTGAAGTAAAGAAGAATAAATTTGATCAGGAAGCCAAGCGGATCACATCCCAGAATTCGATAAACTCGGATATTTACACACCTCCTGTGCAAAATTTTGCAAACATTAAGTTTAAAAAGAACATATTGAAAATTAGTATCAAGTAAAGCAACAGCATTTCTCAAAACTTTGAAATTTTAAGAAATAGAAGAAAAGCTACGAAGAAGACAATTAGAATTCTATCACAATTGAACATCAAATCACCTGCTCCAGGAATATGTCAATTTTCATTTCCTTCAAAGGAGCTTGCAGCCACGGTATCACTGAGAAACGTGCCTCTATGCAGAAATACAACTATACATTTAATATTGCAGCAAAATCAAATCTAAGTATCTCCTAATTTTGCCACTGTTGCTTGTGAATTGTTTCTTTTTGCGGATTGATAAATCGAAGCATTCATTTACGATGCGAAATACCAAGAAGAACTGATCGCGCAAGAAGGAATCGTGATGAGCGGTTGTTTTCTGTAAATTGAAACAACAAACAGCAGGCTGACTAGATCTTGCAATTTTACTTCGCTTCTCGCAAAAATTTGATCAAAATTATTTGGATATATTATCGTGTCAAAGTAGCAATTGGTTGTAAAGAAGTAATTCTTTGTTGTCCTAATCGTTTGCAGAATTTGCCATTTGCGGTGTGTCGTTTAAACAACTGGCTAGGAAGCAGGAGAAGTGTGGGTGGAATCGTTTCAGAACAACTTCCATTGATTATGAATTTGAAAGATGGACCAAGAAGATAAGACAGACAAAGCTTTTCCACTTTCATTTTCGTCAAGTCTGATACGTGCACGGAGTTCTGAAATAGAAATGACTCAGTGTGTATAAAGTGTACGATTTTTAGAGAACTCTTCAAGGAGTTAATTAAACCATTGGCGAACATCGTCTTGGCAAATGTGTCAGCCATGAATTGGGGGGTGATCACGTAATAAAAGAATTATTCTATCGAACATTTAGGAAATATATTATTTCAATTTCGTCAAGACTGAAGTTACTCAAGGGATTTTAAAAATGGAAAGGTATGAAAACTTGGGTCTTGTTGGCGAGGGTTCTTATGGAATGGTATTGAAGTGCAGGCATAAAGAGACAAACCAGCTTGTTGCCATCAAGAAATTCATTGAGTCGGAGGATGATAAAATGGTAAAGAAAATAGCAATGAGAGAGATTAGAATGCTGAAAGTAAGTGTCATCACACACCAATTCTCTAGAGTTTTATGAAAATTTTGAAAAAACGAATGATGACATCAGAATCAAGAGCATCGATTATGACATCAGATAGATAGCTCTTGCAAGCAACTTTATGGCAGTTATCGCTTTGTGGAAACAAGGCTTGAAATGCAAAACATTGCAGTAAGGGGTCGCAAACATATCAATTTTATCACTGAAAGCACCATAAAGGCATTCCAGGGAGGGGGGTTTTGGTCATAACATTTTCAAAAATTTTTAATTACATACTACAATCAAAATTATATAGACCTATACAATAAAAAATAACTATTTGTGTCATGAGATTGGCTCAAAGCCCTCTTAGGGATTTTATGCCTCACTTTGGTCAAATATTACTGTGAAATTTTGACAGCAATATTTGAGGTTTTGATGAAATAACATCAAATTATGTTTTCAGTAACAAAATAAACATGTTTGCAGCCCCTAAGATAAAGATAACTTGGGCCAGACGTTTGCTGAGTCCGCATGGGATATTTTGTTTGATGACCAAAATTTTGTGCTTTGCTTCTCAGAAAACTGTACACCTACAATAAGGCATCCAAAAATAGCATCCAAAAATAGCATCCAATATCAAAATACCAAAATATGCACCTACAATTTGTGTTGCTTGCGAATGTGTATGCAAAAATTGTGTCCATAATATGCCACACACTAACAACAAAGTTAGTAATCTGGGACTCGGAAAGTCTTCTTACAAACAAATTCTACCCCTAGCACATTATTTCAAAATTATTTTCATTGATTTTAAAAATATACATATGAATCTGTAATATTTGATTGTATTTTCAGCAACTACATCACTCAAACTTAGTGAATCTTCTTGAAGTGTTCAGAAGGAAAAAAAGGCTGTTCTTGGTTTTTGAGTTTGTTGATAGAACTGTTTTAGATGATTTGGACAAAGCCCCAAATGGTCTTGATGAGATATTTGTGAAGAAAATCTCCTACCAAGTCCTTAGAGGATTAGATTTTTGTCATACTCATAATGTAAGTATTTTATCTTCTGTTGCTATTGCAAGTTATAACAGTTCATTGTTAAATATTTTGTGATGTATAATGAGTTAATCCACCTTTTCAAGTTAAGGCGGCCATTATGGAAATTAATAAATTTTTTAAGATATTACGTTTTTGATTCTTGAATTGGATTCTGCCATCAAAACTTAGTTTAATAACAAATGTCAACATTTCTACATGAATTACTGTCAAAGTTATAGCAATAAAAATATTTAAAGTTTGTTAAGGATTTGACCGCAAAAAGTTTGTTTGGACAAATATTTGTCAAAACAACCTTTTCAGGGTCAAATCCTTCACAAATTTAACTTCCTTAAATCACCATAATTTTTACAACAATGTACCTAGAATGTAGAAATTGGTCATTAAACTAAACTTTGAAGGCAGAATCCATTTCCGGAGAATCGAAAATGCAATATCTCCAAATTTAATTAATTTCCAGAATGGCAGCCTTATCTTGAAAAGGTGGATTGCTTGAATATCTCTAATTTCATGTGGGCAGTCTCATTTCAATGGTCATTAATGGAACAAAAAGCATGTTCTCTAGGCTAATTATTAATGGCATTTTCTTTTCTAAAGGATGAAAGAGCATTGTTGCAGCAAGAATTTTAAGGAAAGAATTCTTCAGTCAAGAATCTTTCCACAAGAATTCTTCTCAGCAAGATTCTTGGCAAGAATCTTTCCACAAGATTCTTTCCATAATCATAAGAATTCTTTGACCTTTAAATTCTCTTTAAATTTGCTATACTTTTTGGGGTGAAAAACCTGCCATTTTATTTTTTGCTCCTCTAACTTTTTGCTGCAAATCAAAACTAATGTTGTCTCAAATTTAACACAAATTTCTCCGTGAATGAACTAAAAAAATCACATTTTACTTTTCATTTCAATGAAATTTCATTTCACTTAATATATATATATATATTTACATGAGAAGATTTGAATGTTTAAATTTCTTTTCCAATTTCAGATAATCCACCGAGATGTCAAACCAGAAAATATTTTAGTTTCAAAGTCAGGGATTGTGAAGTTATGTGATTTTGGCTTTGCACGACCACTAGGTATATGTCAGGTTTTCCATTTAAACTACACAGTATACACCTAATGTTTCGTTGTTATAGTTTTGACGTTAACCATAGAATTTTTATACTTTTCTGAAGACAAATTTCAAGCAAATTTTTTAACTCTTTTTTTGCTTACCTATTGTTTATGAATTGTATTTATGCATCTAATACAATATACAGTTTATGCATCGTTCAGAAGAAACACAGAGCTGCAACTACACTTATTTTCAATACAAATACAGTTATACAAGCAGACTAATTGGAATTTATCTGTTGCGTGAGATTGATGTAAATGGCACCATAAAATTGTTGTATATAATATTCAAAATATCTGTAACAATGTTTTTTTTGGCTTGGATTGTACTCTATGTGTGTAATGTTGGGATTTCTGCAGTTGTATTGCAATATAAATTAATATATGTGATGTCATTTTAAACTTGGTATATACACATCATATGATTGTTATTTTAGCAACTGGGCCTGGTGAAGTTTACACAGATTATGTAGCAACAAGATGGTATAGGGCTCCTGAGTTACTTGTTGGGGACACGAACTATGGAAAGTGCGTAAATGTCAAATTAATTTTAATTTAGTAACAAACAGATTCACTTCATACAGTACATATATATATATGTATGTATATACAGTATCATTGTGTCAAATTGTTTAAAAATGAATTTTTTCATTCAAAATAAACTTTACTATAGTTTTAACATTTATAAACAGTGTATCAGTGCCTTTGAAAGTTGCCACAGATACGGGACCCATTGTTCAAGCACAATGGAGAACAAATTTTAATTAAAAATTTTAATAAGCTATATATAATTTTTTTTAATGCCTGATTTAGTTATGGTTAATTTAGAGGTGAAAATGTGTTAAAATTTATCAATTTAGAGCAGTGGATATATGGGCAATTGGATGTTTATTATCAGAAATGTTAACTGGCGAACCGCTGTTTCCTGGTGATTCAGATATTGACCAGCTTTTTCACATAACTAAATGTCTTGGTAAGTACCATAAAATTTTCAGCATATATACATATATAATATATAATATTTAGCAAACAATATATAATATACAATATATATATAATATCTAGCTGGTAAAAAAATCTTTTTCCTGGGAGCATTTTTTGGCAGAAAGTTCCTGCTGATTTCCCCAAAATTCACAGTTTTGCCTTGCTGAAGAAGAAGATACAAGTTCGTTCCTTTTGTTCAGTGTTCCTGTGTCGGGGCGGCAGATAATGAACTTTTCTTTGAGGCAAAGATTGACACAGAATGAAAGGCAGATAGTGAAAAACAAAAGAACACATGTCCACTCAACGGAAACTGTCTGCAATCGTCAATCATTAACCAAGCAACCGTCAAACGCAAAGACAACAACGCTACTGAAAGCTACATTGGACTCACGGAAAGCGAATTCAAGACAAGATACAGAAACCACACCGCATCATTCCGATACGAAAAACACAGAAACTCAACATAATTTAGTAAATATATCTGGACACTCAAAGACAACAACATCGATTATTCCAATTCCTGGCGAGCAATATCATCCCCACTCAAACATACAACCCGTCAAGCAAAAGGTGCAATCTTTGCCTCAAAGAAAAGTTTTTCATTATCTGCTGCCTCGACACAGGAACACTGAACAAGAGGAACGAACTTCTATCTTCTTGCCGACATAGGAACAAAGCCCTATTGTGCAACACTGGACTAAACATTTACTTAACACCTTATTTTTATAAACATCTTTGCAAGAGGAATTTTGTTCATTTACATCAGCATCTCCTGAAGAGTGAGTCAATCACGAAACAGGCTTATAGAGATTAATATAGTTGTTTGATTTTTCTCATTCTATTTATACTACGCTCTACTTCTATGTATTGAGCAAGTTATCATGGACAAATCAACATACTGATTTTATATATTATATAGATATAATATTATTATGTGAAATATGTGTTAAAATGCGTAAAAGCAATCCCTAGTTTAAGAAATCTGAACCAAAAGGAGAGATATTTTTAGTTTTACCCTCTTTTACAATGCCTCGTTTGAAAAAAGATCAGATTGTTTGAATTTATCTTGAAATGTAATGGATTGACGAAATGCCTTTACGCTGCCAGAAATGCATCAATGTTGGTGCGGAAATAAATGATTTTAATACTTAAATAAGTAAATAAAATCTACTTTAACCCAGAAAAAATTGAGTTTAGGCAAAACATTTCTCCATTTCATTCAAACTTTTCTTTAATCAACGATGTTGGGCCATTTCAAAAGTTGATTGAGAAAAAGTTGTTCCTACTTACCAGTTCAGTAACATTGTTATTGCGTTGTGTGACGTCACTGAGTTCATCGCGGAGCTGTGATATCTCTTTGGAATAACTTGCGTTCTTAAAAATGTAAGAAATAAAATATGAATACTTGTAAAACAACAAAATAAAATACATATATATGAATGGATATAAATATCTAATATATTCATTGCAAATATCTACATTGGAGAAGGAACAATGACCAAAACGAGCCAAATATCAATTATAGCACACTGAAGCCTTCCGCAATCTTTAATACATGCATATTTATATAATCCGTTTTTCAAACTTAGTAATAAGTCAATAAATTGAATTCATTGAATGCACGTTAAATACGAATGTACGAGGAAAATCATGCAATCAATACGACTAGGAAAAAGCGATGCTTAACTGGTCTGGGCGGTGAACTAAAATTTAAAAGCAAAAATAAAAATATAATCCAAAATACAACAGTAACAGAATATATATGCATACAAATCTAAAATAAATATCAAACAAAGCCCTAACGATGTCTGTCTGGTCACTGTCTCCTCAAAAATCATCGAAGGGGCATTGACTATGAGTTGTTTCTATCATAACTGTCAAAATAAAAGTTCCTTCACATATTAAACAATGCAAAATTTAAAGACTTTACGAATTCTTGCATTTCAAACAAACCTAAAAAATATACTATTTCTGCTGCTACACTATACTATACTGAAACTGTGCATTACTTATCAGGCTTTATATTGTTGGTAATCATAATGAGTTTTTCTCCTCACGTTTGCAATACGAAGTTGCAAAACAAACGCAAGGTTTGTTTGCGACACCAATAATACTTGGGACAAAATAATAAATTGATGTTGCGTGTGTACGTAAATAAACTTAAAAACATTATTCTTACATTCAAATGAATAGGATTTTTCAAGCTTTGCTCTTCATCAGGCTCATCTTCTTTATCATGAACCTGATGAAGTGCAAAGCTTGAAACGTCGTGAAAAGTTTGTCATTAATGTTTGAGTCACCAGATGAATATATACCTCGTCTAAATTCTGTTTTTTTAGAGAAACAACTTGACTCTCAAGCTTTCGTTTCAAAGATTCCAGTATTCCAATTTTTGGTAAAAATTCTTCCGATATAACGGTCTTTACAATGACCTGAAAGTAAAGATTTATTTATAAGTTTAAGGAAAAACAAAAATATGTTTCTCAAACGAATCACTCGACTACAGAGTTTAGCAAGTTCAAAATTTTAACACAGGAAGATGTGGAAATATTAATTTAATCTAAAAAATGACACGAAAATTTTTATTTGCTTATTCAACCAATTTGAGTGTGCTGATCACGAAAATGAGCATGAAATTTTCGAACACTAAATCCCGTTCGAGTTAGAACCATTTTAAAGTCGATTTTTTGCTCTAAATTATGTCTCAGAAGATTGGGTCCGATTTCCCGGTAGTGACGCAAAGTAGTTTTGTCATGAGGAAATTCAGATCGTTTTTAACAAGAAACAGTACGGCAATAAATTCGTTGCATGTCTTTTAAACATGTCTGAGAGTGAATCTTCAAGTTCTATGGTTTCGAATTTTGTGGTAAGTGAAGAGGAAGAGTTCGTGGGTGCAACTGGCGGACAATATTTGCCATACCAACACGAACCACTGGTTTCATCGGCAAATAATTCGGACGAGGAGGGGGAGGGGGAGCAGAAATGGCGATCGAGAGAGATAGAGCGGAGGATGAAGATGGAATTCGGCCATCCCAACTGCGAGATCGGTGTC
>JAYJMH010054915.1:0-13029 GCA_036873815.1 Phacellophora camtschatica | reverse complement strand
TAACATAACATAACATAACATAACATAACATAACATAACATAACATAACATAACATAACATAACATAACATAACATACTCTATAAAGAGCGTTATGTTAATCAGAAGCTAACTGGTCCTCTGTCTTTCGAATACCCAAAATCATTAGAATTGAAGATAGTGGATACTAATCCAAGATAAATCTCCATAGGAATGTCTCCGCAGACCACTTCAAACGTCACCCCTGTGCCTTCCACTGCTGCACCCAAAGCTTCCTTGAATTCGTGGTATCTCATATGACTCGGTATTTCGCCATCAAGAAAAGCCACGCTCTTGTGTTCCGTGAAGATCAAGAACGGCGCGTCGTGGAACATAGGATTCCAGCTTTGCCACGTAGACATTTCGGCAGTCTTCTGCAAGTGTATCAATATTCCAGTCTGCAAATCTCGTTTTCTGGTTGGAGAGAATGTTTTCTTTTGAAATCTTGACGAGGAAATTTTTAATTTCATTTTCTTAAATTCTTAAATTTACATTTTAATTCATTTAATAATTTTTTGAATTTCAATATTCATTAAAAAGCTAATTTTTCTGAACAATTCAAACTCGCATATACAAAAACAGTTAGAATAAACGGAGTTGTTCGAGTTATTTGGAGCTAAATCAATAATGAAAGATCTAATGGGAGACAAAAAACACTTCGAGATAACGAAGATGCTCGAGTTATTCGATATTTGAAACTAAATCAATGCTGGAAACTAAACGCTGAAAGCTCTCAAGGGAAAAACAAAACAACTTGTGTCAACAAAAAGGCTCTTGAGTTTAACAAAACTAAGTACAGGCTGAAAGCTCTCAAGGGATATAAGTGCTAACAATGGTTTTCGAGTTATCCAAAGCCATATCAATACAAGAACTCTCAAGGAAATGTGGCAAAGAAACTATCAAGGAATCAAACCAAGCTTGTTGTAAACAGCGAAAAATAAATTACGACTGAATACTTACAGCAAGATATTTTGCTTTGGATAAGTAAATTTTCCACCTTGGATCTTCTCAATTTTATTCAACAGAATTCTTCTGCATTCTTCAATTCGTAGAGACACAAAGTTGTACTTGATGACCATCAATTGCTTGTCAGTGATGATACAAATTCTTTCTTTTTCATGGTCCCAGTTGTCAATCCTGCAATAAATAATTCTTGTTCAGCATACAGTAGGCCTTACTTGGTTTTAGATACGAAAGTTCATATTGACACTGTTCAGTCTTGAATAAAAAGGAGAGTTAACAAGTTATTTGGGATTTATTTCGCTTTGGTAAAGTACACAAGGTGGTTCCTATGACGATGAAATTTACCTTGCAGTGCCGAGAGCCGTTGGAACAACCAGAGAGACTTCAGCTCTCCCAATAACTTTAAAAACAATACCAGTCTACAAATCTTCAAAAAGATAACTTTTATAATCTATTCTTCTGAGAACAATCGTGTCTGCCTCTCCAATTCCCTAATCTGCAGCAGTTCCTCCGGCACTTAGGAAAGAGTGCTGCTAGGACAAGGGGTGGAAAGAGTTTCAAATTAAATAGCATGGGACAAGACCATGAGCACTAGAGAGTAGAGTGGTGGACCTTTACTTGCAGAGGAGGTAGACTTGTACCCTTGTACTTGGATATCTGTAACAATAGACCATTTCAAAGATCGCAACGCAATTTCGTAAAGTAGGAAAAAATGTCTTGCGATCAATATCAAAATTACGAAAATCCTGAAAAAATCATTATTATTCATCTTTAAATTTTATATTTCATTCATATTACCTTCTCTAATTGACTGCAATTTTTCCAAACGCTTTTTTATTTTCGGTTATTGCGCACTCACTGGGAAGTATTTCCACAAATTTTTAAGGTAGATTCCTTTGTTTTCGCTACGTCTACCCGATACATAGAAATAAAGTTTAAAAACATCATTATTGTTTAGATAATGCTTATCGGAATCGCAGTAGCTAAATCTAAAATAAACAGAAGATGATTCCTTGCAGAATAATTCCTTCGATGGGATATTTACGGCTATACAAAACGTGACCATTTTTGGCCCACTTACAACATTTCGCGATCACGGAGATGGTCTTTCAATAAGAAAATTAGCACTCTATTCTGTGCTGTCTGTGAAACAACTGGTCATGGCCCCATATCGTTTTACCCTGCAAGCATGAAAATTGGCCGTAGGAAGCCTCCCAGCAGAAAATTTGTTGGCAGTTAACATGTACAATATTTTGGTTACATTTAATGCATACACAACATGTACAATGTGCTTACTCTGTCAGAAGCCATGAGCTGATGACATTTCCATCATGTGTTTGTTCAATATATCTCATTACATCTGCAACAGCATGTTCAAAGTTGCCTGGCTGTAATATATTAAACAAAGAAATGTCAAATTTAAATACCAGGTGACCCAGAAAAACTTTTGAAAATCACCAAAATTTGATTTTGTTACGAGTTTCAAAAATTTGTTTTTCTGCTAACGTTAGAAAGACCAATCTAATTTTAGAACCTGCTGTTACTTTGGTAACATTGTGCAATGATGACGTAATTTCGACTTAAAAACCCAATTTTTGAGCTACACTTTTCGAAAACTTTGTTACAATATAAAAAATGTATTTTAAAGGGGGCACTTAGTATAATTGGAGGGCAAGGAGGTGCCACCCTAACATTTCTATACAAAAATATATACCAAATTTAGGGACCCATTTCTATGCAAAAGTTAGAGAAATTGCATATAAAATCTAGACCTTTCAGTAAAATTCTTGACGCATTTCTGTACCTATCACCACGTTATTTTGTTTACACGATTATTTTTAATAATTAATCGTCGACCAAAATATTTGGAACTGCAACTGCTGTAAATGGTTGTTTAGATGTTTAATACTGGGTTTAAATAATAATCAAAAACAGTACTGGGTAATTGAAAATAGTACAATTGAAAATTGGGCAAGGCATAAACAGTCTCTTTCAGTGAAAATTTCACGGTCCAGCTGTTATATTCGAATGGGTTGATTTTAACAATATGGAAATAGTAAGGCACAGTTGCAGATCTGCAACAAATGTCCGTTATTCAATACCATTCCACAGCCACATGGCCACAAATCTGGATCAGAATACAAAATGCATACCCAAATCTATAGCAAAATCTGGAAACTCACGGCCCAATAATATTCAAAATTTGTATAAATTATGACCCATTTAGGCGGCACGTCCCCATATATTCACAATAGGTTCCCCAGGTGCCACGCAGTGGTATTGCTCAGTTTCATGATGCAAATTTTCATTTGGTTGCAACTTTTTTTCATTTGGAAAAACGTTGAAATAATTGCTCATGAACATCCGGGTGACCTAAAAAGCTATCTCCGTTTGCAGGGCTCTTGCTCAAAATCTGTGAGGCTCTAAACTTCAAATTTTACGCAAAATGATATCCGAAGAAAGGGAAACTTAGAGTTTGAGATATCATCCAAGTTAATATCTATGATGACGTTTACCTGTAGAGAACTGGGAATTAAAATTGCCTCGTTCGCTTTCGGTTTTTGAATTTAAAAGTGCGGTTTTGCGGATTTTGGATTACGTGCTGTTGCGGTTTCTTCTTAAATATTGCCATAAGTTTCCGGTTTACAAGAAATAGCTGTTTGGATTTCGGAAATTACTACTATTCAAGAAATTATTATACATAACGAATTCTTATACTAAACATGATTTTTCAGTTTTAGGATTTTATGCATGTGGTTTTGCGGTTTCTTCCTAATTTTGCTGCAGTTTCATGGTTTCTTGTGCCCCCTTTCAAAGGAGTGCCATTCATTTCCAGTCCACGTTTTGACATTAAAACAGCCTTTGAGTTTGATTCACGAATTCTTTCAAATGTTAAACTGAGTAGCCATTAAAGAAAGCAGGTTGTTTTAATGTCAAAATATGGACTGGAAATAGTAGCCTCTCTTCAAGTTGATTGAGAAGCTCACAGATGAGAGAAATTCTAATTTTTAGTTTTAGGTAAACATGGTTGCAGATGCTGTATGATGATATTGTAAACTATGATGATATCGTAAACTCTAAATTTGCCCTTTGGACATTACTTTGTGCACCATTTGAGATTTGTAGTCTCAAGATTTTGAGCTAAAGGCCTGCAAATGAAGATGTAGATCTACATATATAAACTACAAATCCAGAAAACTGCAATCTCAAATCTTTCTTCTCCGTGCATCTACCAATTTATGAATCTGTCAATTTATGTAAACGTATAACAAATACTGATGCCACTCATTGCCAATAGATTGCATGACATTTCAAGAATATATTCTTGAATGAGATTATTTGACAAAAGACTTGACAGAGACAAAGAGTAGAAATGAACTGAAGAAGGTCAATGCTTGAAACATTTTGTTATCAATTATATGGTGAATAGAATATTATTTAAATTTTTTACATTTATACTTGTAATAGGCTGTATCATTGTACAAAGAGTAGATGCTTGAAATGACATGTCCAACAAATCTATTTGGCATTAGATGGTAGCAGTATTTATTTATATATTTATATTATTTTTATTTATTTTGGTACAAAACACACAGCAGTAGGCATGTAACACAAATATGTTTTTGTTAATGTCATCTGTTTTGACTTTTCAGGTATGCTTGAACGGTCAGTAATTTTGCAGATTTTTTAAATCTGACTGCAAAACAACAGGAATTTCTAGAATTAGTTGATGCCCAACTCAAAGTCTCAGATTTTTTCTGTTTAAAAGTGAGTCTGTGGAGTGACACTAAACATTAATATTTATGTTTGTATGTTGATTTACTAGATTTATTTTTGAATTTCCCTTTGCGTCAGCATTTAGAAAAAATTATGAAAATGTAATTTTTAGATTGATAGAAAAAAGATGTACTTATACATATACTTACATATACTTATACAATTTTTGCATAGGCTCAAAGCCTGTAGCGAAACCCTTTAGTTTAGAGGCTGCACAAAAAATAAAGAGACCCCTCCTTGAAAGACCCTCTTGGACCCCCTCCACTGCTTGATCAACTGAGTAAAAAAAAACAAAAGTCAGTTGTCCATGGCCCCTCAGCTCAGTGTGTAAACAGATAATGCAGTCTGGCTATGTTTAGACAAGAGGATTTGACTTACGTTTAAAATGGCTATATATATATGTCAGTTTGCTTAATTCTCACAGGAAATCCCGTTTTGTAATCAAATAAACAGAAGGCCTAGACTTTAAATATGTTGGACTGAATAAATAAGAACAGTAAACCCGTAAGCAGGTCAGAAAAATACCCTCATGCAGTAATACGTCTTGAGTTGATATTCCTTGACATGTTTGGGCGCCTGACTTCTTGGGTAGCCTTCCATCCCTTGTAAATTTTGCAAGCTCACACTTCTTAGGTCTTGCTCTGTATCCTGTGGGAAACAAATGTATTTTAATATCAAGAATCAAATTGTGAGGACGCAGCAACCACATACTGACAGTCTGTCAACCGATTACTCTATCTACTTATGTTTTATTTACCATTTTCCAATGCGATCGCGCGCGAGTGTTTGTTGTGTGACCAGTGACTACTGAAGTCAGGCCCCACAACAGAGCAGAAAGGTCAACAGGAGACAAAGACCAAAACATGAAACTTACGCTCACAACATTAATTGCTGTTTCTTGTGGTTTCTCCATCTTCACTGAACTGACATTGAAATTTGAATAAATGATTGCAAAGTATGCAGATGTTCAATGGTTTAAAAATGAAATGAAGCAAAAATAAATAATGAATGATTACGAGATGATGAATGAATGACAGCAAACGTGAGTAATTTGTTTTTCTTTTTTTTTAGATTGAGTTGAGTTGCATTGCTCTAAAACAACGCCCATTTTTCAACAACAACCAGACACCAATGAAAATCCGCCCAGAACGCCCAGTTTTTTATTTGTCATATTTGTCGCGGCTAACTCTAAAATATGGAATGTGGAATGTTGGAGTATGGAATGTGATATGTGAAATGTGAAATAGGGAATGTGGAATATGGAATATGGAATATGAAATATGGAATGTGGAATATGGAATGTGGAATGTGAAATATGGAATGTGGATTTTTTCTACTAGTGATACTAGCACCAAGTTTTTTCATTTTGAAAATGGAATATGGAATTTAAAATTAAGGAATTTGGTGAATAATAATACATTTCATGTTGATATGAAGAAAATTTTCAATCTTTCCCCTCAAATTTTTCTATATCAAGACGAGATTTTATTTTAAATCAGTATAAGGTATAAAAACATGGGGCACATGATGTTGAAACGCACGGGGACGAGGACACATAATACTAAAAATAATGAGAGCATAGGAACTTGTGGTCATTATATAGTTAGAAATAGGGGGCACAACATTACGGAGGAATTAACTGTTTATAGCGGCATGGAAGACAGGGACAGTAGCATGGAATAAACAGAAATCACAATTTTAGCTTTCTTTACAGAAATCTCCAAACAAAATTCAAACAAATTTCCTGCACATTTTCATTTAATTGTTTCAATTAACCTAAATGGTGCTATAATAGAAGCATTGACATTGTCCGACATAGTGTAAAGACATAAAAAGAATTCTATTGTATTTCACAAAATTCCTCAATACAAATAGACTTGGCCCTTCACATGAGGATTTTCAGACCGGTTTGAAACTCACGCTGGCGTGAGTTCAATTTGGTCTCTGGTCAGAGCTATTAGAGTGTTCACATGAGTTAGGCGAACTGAAACTCACGCCGCCTTGAAACTCAGTTTGGCTTTTTAAACCGGTCTGAGATTTCAGTTCGGCGTAAAACTTTGATACTTTTCCTTGTGAACAGGAATGTTTTTTATTTCGGGGCAAACTGAGTTTGCTATAGGCAGAATAGTATTTCGGGGTTGATTTATCCATTTTGGCGCCATCCATTCACTTTTGGCTGAGTAAAATCAACATGGCTTCTTTGAGAACAGATGCACGTTTGTTAGCGGAATTGTTAATAATTTAGTTAATAACGTTATCTGCTGCTCTGAATCATTCTGCGCCAAAATTATGTCAATATTTCCGCATTAAAAGGCTTCAAATGGGAGAAAGCACTTTCAAGTTGAGTTTATGGTGGGTGGTTATTGTGCTTTCTCTTCTAAAAACAAGCTACCCGCCCTTGTTCTTATCTTAAAATTATTTTCATTGATATCCCTCAATACACGAATTTGGAATACTAATGAAAAATGATTCCAAATGGCTTCTGGAGGCCTCTGGATAAAAATTTCGCACGATCTGTGCATAAAAGGTATACTTATCGTAAAAATAACCTCTGGAAAAAGCCTTTCCATATTTGCAATACCTTGTGTTATTTATTATTATTATATCATTTTGAGTAGTAACTTTTGTAAGACCCGTTTTGTACGACAGTTCAATGAATTTCTTTCCATTAGCAATAGTTTTCCCTCGATGTTTTCCTATTCTCCTTCTCAGTTTTTTTCCTCCGCAGATAAATTTCTTACGGAAAATACTTCACGAGAATTGACAGGAATACACTCATTTCATTTATAAGAAACTTGGCTGTGGACTTTGTAATAGCGTTTCTAGATTTTGGACACAATTTGCATGGTAAAACTTTCTTAAAGTTTCTAAATTTTCCATAAAATTGAATTTGTGTACTTTACCACAAGCCCATTTTTTCCAATTTGAAGCCATTCAATGCATGTGGTTTAAATCGAATGTTACGAGGACAAGTGAGGATTAAACGAGTTGTATTTAAATATTGACATAATTGCGGATCAATGAGAGAGAGACATCTAATCCAAGTTTATCTGTGAAATACAAAGTTTATGAACAATGAAAGAATTATTTTAATTTTTACATTTTGTTTGACAATGCTTCCAATGTCAATGTTTCCGCTATAGCACCATTGACTGAATTGAATGAAAATGTGCAGAAAATTTGCTTGAAATTGACATTAATTATATTGTTTTACAGTGTGGATGGAGAAAGGTCTAAAACTGAAAAAACTTGTGCGTATATTACATACTTTTTGCATGGTTCATTGAAAATCGAGATTCATATTTCATTTTCAGTTACATTCATTTTAAAATTCCACAACATACAACTGGAGTTTAGACGTCAACCGTAGCTTTATCGTATAAAAAGTTACATTATCCGCTGATTCATACGCGTTCCTCACGAGAAATACAAGCCTGGAATTTGCCAAAAAATAAGAAATACAGAAGAAACACCCCAAACTGAAAGCAAAAAAATATAAGATTAACAAAATAAAACATTTTCGGGTACAAATATCACTGGGCTTGTATCAGTTATGGTCAGCAATTTTATATTAAAACTGAGAGATAAATTATCATAAAAAATAAATTATCCTTATGTCTGTCCATTCCCTCCATTCAAAGCAGACGTATGAAAACGTTTTAAACAAGAAAGGCACTTTAAGGTGGAAAGAATAAAATCGTTCTTGAATATGCAGTCTTGCCAAATTTTTAACTGTTTAACTGGAAACAACTTACTGGAGAAAGAAGTTAAACAGAAAAATAGAACAAATTGGAATAAAATAATTAAAGAAAAACATTTTGCTTTCTGTTTATTTCATGCCACTGCTGTCCTTGTGTTCCATGCCGTGATAAGCAGTCAATTCCTACGAAATCCTGTGCTCTTTTACTTCTAACCATATCATTTTCTCAAATTTCTATGCTATCATTATTTTGAGTATTACGTGTCCTCATCCCATGCGTTTTAACGTCATATGCCCCCATTTTTTGTATACCTTATACAACACAAAATTTAAAACAAAATATCGTTTTGATATAGAAAAATTTGAAGAGAAAGATTGGATAGGTTATTCATATTATCATCAACTGTAATATTATCTATTAATTTCTTTAAGTTTAAATTAAAATTCCATATTCCAGTTTTTTATGGTGGAAAAAGTTGATGCTTGTAACACTAGGAGAAAGATCCATATTCCACACTCCCTATTCCACATTCCACATTCTATATTCCATATTCAAACACTCCACATTCCGTGTTTTAGAGATAGCCTGATAAATTTGGATAAATAATCTGAAAAAATATTATCGAATAACTACAAGAAAAATTGCTAACCTTTGTCCTTTGAAATGATTATTTTAAGATTATTATTTTACCCTGGGTGCAAGAATCGGATATGTTTCTGATTAACAAACAATCCAGTAGCACTTACGAGCTTACTGGCTTACGAGTTTAATCCAGTAGCACGTAATCCAATAGCTTACGAGCATGTCTAAAATAAATATAAAGTCGTCTCTTCATGTAAATTAAGAGAAAATCACTTTATTGAGATTTGGATCAAATGTATTTGGTGTCTCAGAATCTACTTACATGTGCAAAACAAAGTATGCAGGCGTTGAGCACTTGATCTAAAAACACACTTCGAAGATTTTTTTGAGAAGGATTGGGGATATAAAAATCAGGGGAAATCAAAAGTCAAATATCAAAAATCAGCCCAGAAAAAAGAGCAAATCTAGGCTGAAACTGGGCCTATAGCTTTTCGTTTTAAAAGATGCTTTTATATCAAATTCAACACCGCTATAATTTAAAATGCAGGAAATTAATAGGGCAAGAAATCAACCCCAAACCTCAAAAAGCTGCATTTGTCAGTACAGTCATTAACGCGAAATAAAAAGTAAACTTAAAATTCCTTGTTGTAGTAAAACTACAAAATTAACACGTACGAATATTAAAGCTATGCAAAAATGAATGTAATTCTATTTAACATGAATTTTGGAAATTTGTGTTGATTGCTTGTGTTGTTAATTTCATGCAAGAAGATAGAACAAGTTTGTTTAAAAGTTAGGCTGTTCCATTAATATATTTGCGGTGATTGTTTTTGTTCAAAGTTATGGGCATATGTTGAGGTCAACCTATGTGCAGCAAAGACTTTCTAAGCAACCAGAGCAACGAGACACACAGAAATTGAGATAAAAATTGTAGCTTTAATATCGCCGTTCTTAAACACAAACATAACTGATAAACTAATAACAAGATAAGAAGTTAAAGACAATAAACTAATAAAAAGTTACAAAAAGTAAAACTAATTTGACAAACACATTGGTAATCATGAGAAACGCACATTGCAGTCATGAACAATAAATCATTGGGTCTATAGTCAATCAATTCCTTAAAGTGGATATGACACGAAAAATTGTATTTTTTTGAGGCTTTTGAGCAAAACGTGTAAAAGTTTTTCCGTTTCTCAATGTCTCTTTCAATTCCCGAGATATTATGCTCAAGAGAGTTTGAATTTGTGATGCGAGAAACCAAGAGTATTTGCGAATTTGTGACGTAGTATGTTGGTATTTTGAAAGTAACAAAGTATATAGTAAAATATTACTCACAGAAGCTAAGTGGATGAAAATTGGTTCCTATTGAAATTAAGCCATGAACAAAGCTTTGAAAGTTCACATATTTTTTCCACAGCAACGAACTAGATACCAGTTTTATATTAATTTTATATCACTTTCAAATTTATTTTATTTAATTTTACATCACTTTATATCACTGTATGTTTTATGCCAACGAAAGAACGGAATTGTTCATAAAATGAATACAGTCTTTCATAAAATTAATTCAACAAGGGCTTTCTGTGCTACAGCCTCGCCGTGACAGGGTGGGGCTGGGACTAGATAGGAGTGGCACGTTACTTTGAACTCTCAGAATTTGTTTTGAACTCTGAACAGAAAGGCTATCAAGGCAGGTCAAAAATCTAAGATCAGGTTATACAATGCGTATTTATTTTTGCATCACTTGCACTCTTGTAGTCTGGGGGTTCTGGCTCATTCAGCAGTTTGCAAAATCCCCAGGGACGCAAATGAGGAAACTGTGGCTATACCCTTTACTAAAAATCCGGAAATTATTTAATGTTTTGAATCATCTTTGTCCTAAAACTGTGGTATTTGAATTATTTCTAATTAATTTTAAGTACAAATGTAAAGCTCGATATAAAATAGGATGGTTTTCCAAGAAACTGGCATTTTCTTACAAAAATTTGAAGAGAGAACAAAAGCAAACTTGTGTTGTTCTTTTACGAAATTTATCTGGACAAGGAAGCAACTGCAGTAATAAAAACGCTGTAGTGACCTTTCTTGCAGTTGCAATTATGGACAACATCGAGTGACAAAAAGAGCTGATTATTTTTTCCCCTTTGTACAAGAGCTGGTTTTTTAAGAACTCGCTGGTTAACCTATGCGCATTATTGTGGTCGATACGCCTTACAGGGGTGGATTATTATGCTTGTAGGGGTGGGTTATTATGCTACCGTATCCACCAGTGTAAATGTAACTTCAAAAAATCAAAGGTGGTTTTGTTCTGTATCAATCTGGACAAGTATGGGGTCCACATTTTATAGCACTTGGCCACCCTTGAGCACGGAAGATGGTATCTTAAGAATTTTGAGATTTTACATTTAAAAATTTAAAAGGAAATTTTGTCTCTTTGATTGAAAACAAAAATAAAATGTTTGCATTGGGAATTTATTTCAAGTTAGTCAATAAAAATGAGAGAGCCGGGTTAAATTTTTAGAGTCGTTTTAAGCCAATCTGAAGGACATGGTCCCAAACTATTTTCGGACAGTGCTTTCATCCTCTCAATTTTATTTCAAGTTTCCTTTCTTGACTTTTTACGGCTACACGCCTACGCCAAGACGGAATATGTAGAAGTGAGCTTCAAACAAATTATGCCAGTTCTATTGAAACAAGGCTTTACATCGAAATAAATTTGGGCTATTTTATTATTTCAGTGTATTTTGTGGAGAAAATTTATTTTGCAAGAAGTCGGTCCCTCACAGAAAAATATGATATCACCCACAATTTTCTGGATGGCCTTAATAGTAGACTAAAGGACTCTGATCGCCTGTACTGTAGTATAACGGCCTATACCAATGATGTATGGCTGTATGTGTATGGTTATGATATGATGGGATTTGGTGATCCATAGAAAAGATAGCAGTTACGAGCAGCTGTTGTTGCCATCTATCATTTAAGCTGCTAGTACTGTTGCTGTTTATTGCTCTTTTGCTACAACTATTTTATAAAACCTATTGCTTTTACTTGCAACTGTTCTTGCCATCTTTTCTTTTAGCTGCTAGTGCTGTTGCTGTGTATTGCTCTTTCGCTACAACTGTTTTTTAAATCTATTCCATTTACTTGCAACTGTTTTGCAATCTTTTCCTTTCAGCTGCAATTGTTGTTGCTGTTTATTGCTCTTTTGTTACAACCGTTTTTAAATCTTTACAAAGTTTACAAAATGTTTAAAAAGTATTAAATAAATACTGTTTACAAATACTAAAAAATGTTTACAAAGTATTAAATAAATAAATAGATATCAAAACAAACATATTTTTTGGTATATCTACAAGCGACAAATTATATTAGCATTTTTTTTTTGATGGTTTTTTTCTTGCAAATATTCGATTATTTGTTGTCTTGATCTCGTCCGGTAATCCGTTCCAAATTTGAGGCCCTAATGATCTCAGACTATTAGTACCAAATGTTACTTGATTAGGCCAATAATTTTGCAAATCGAATGGATTTCGCGACGAGTGGAATAGTTTAAATAAATTTCAAATTAGTTAAATTTCAAAAAATGAATCTATTCTCAGGTAAATTTGTAAGAAACATACCTATTCTCACGTGAATTTATTAAAAAACACACCCATTCTCAGGTAAAAGTTCTCAAAAAACATACCTATTTTAAGGTAAAATGAAGGAAAAAAGGCACCCATCCCCATTACCCAAATTTTTAAAAGTGCCCCCCTGGGTGTTCCTTGTGATTTTCTCTTAAAAACGTCGATATCATATCCCGTTTCTAACTGATTCCTGAATTTGAAACCGGATTGAGATTAGACAGCAGGTCTTCCGTGTACTATGTCTTGAAGCAGACATAATACGACAAATATGGAAATAAGACAAATATGATAAATAATTACATTAATTTTTTCAAAACAAAATGGATCATCGCCTTACTCTTGTCAATAGATTCAGAGGAAATT
>JAYJMH010054904.1:0-13030 GCA_036873815.1 Phacellophora camtschatica | reverse complement strand
ATCGTTGAAACGAGGCTTCGAGATATCTTTTCTTAAATTTGGAATTTGTCATTTTTTGAAGTTAGAATTACGATTACCTTCCTGTATTTTTATATAGCCTTGCCACGGTTTGTGATATTTTAAAAATTGGATTTATTTATTTATTCATTAATGCTTTTGATATTTTAAAACTTTGTAAATGTTTTATACCTTTAATTTAGATTTTAACTATATTGTAAATATTTAGTGGCGAAATTACACATGCATACATACATACATACAACGATTGTAATAACTTTCCGAGTCGTCATTGCACGACGTCAATGAATTAAAAAGGCGCGAATTGATGCAAAACTGGTTGTTTATTCAAAATATTGACTTCATATTCGTGTTCCATGTAAAGTTGTTTGGGCGTTTTGGTTCTCCTTTAAGTTATTATATTAAATGTATAGAGACAGTACAGTAGATCCCACCATTAAGAAACTGTATATTTGGCTTTAACCACATTGCTTATCAAATCATTATATTGTTCTTCTATTGTTCTTCTGAAGATTTTGAGCCTCAGTTTCTTAATTTTCAGCTTCTTAATAGCGGGGATTTACTGTATTTGAAAATTATATTTGTTTTCACAGTGTTTCTGCTGTAGTTTCTCAATACGAACAACAATAAATTTTGTTTTTTCAGGTCAGTGTTGTCTCAAGTGTGGATGCCAATTCGGCTCAACAAAAGAATACGAGATGCATTTAAAATCACACGACAGTCTCACTGAGCGTGTTCCGTGTGAGCTTTGCGAGAAAACATTCTCAGACTGCAGTCATCTTAAAGTGCACATGAACAGAATTCACAACGTGCTGCATAGTTTGGTCGATGCTGATAAAACGTGCCCTGTGTGTGGAAAGATATTTGAGACGGTCAATGGGCTGACATCACACAAGTTCCAAGCACATAACATGTTCACTCATGGTGGGAAGAGGAAAACCGAAAAGAGACCTTTTTGCAGAATCAAACAAAGAAGGGTGGAGTCAAGGTGCAATGTTTGTTTGAAATATTTTCAAACCAAGTCCGCAATGATGTCGCACGAGAAATCTCATCATGGTGGAAATTCCGTTAATAGTTGCTTATACTGCAGGAAACAATTTTCCGATGCTCATCTGTTGGAGAAGCATAATGCTTACCACGAGTTGACAATAAAACGTGGCACGTATGCCGATGCGGCGTGGGACGCTGAGAAGGAAGAAAGAACTTGTGCGAGCTGCAGAACTGAGTTCACCAACGATGAAGAGTTGCAGAGACATGTATGCAAGATCAAGAATAATCAATGTTCTTTTTGCAGGAAAATGGTGAACCTGCCTAGCACCATGAAAACACACATGCTCAAGCACCTCACGAAGGAAGACTCTTCACTTACGTGCCAAGTATGTGGCTGGTTGACTGTAAGAAAATCGATGTACATCAAACATATGGCGTCGCATTCCAGCCATCCGCGACCATTCCAATGCGATGTTTGCTCGAAACGTTCAACAACGTATGTGTCGTTCAGAAATCACATGAGAAACCACGATAAAAGATACGAGTATGTCTGTTACGTGTGCGGGGAGGTTATTCCGAATCCTCAGTCTATTCGAGGTCATATGCGGCAAAGACACCAAATTTCCAATCTTGATAGATTGAAACCATTTGCGTGTGATAAATGCGAACGAAGGTAATTAATCGTTAAAAATAAGTTTTAAAACCAAGGTAATTAATTAATACTTGCTCATTATCGTTTTTAAATTTAAATTTTCTCCATTTAGCTTTGCATCTTTTAAAATATAGCGTTGTCAATCTCATTAAAGCTCGAAGACATTCAAAAACATTGATATCATATATCATTGAGATCAAACATTGACTTCATGCTTTGAAAAATTGCGCGTGAAACTGAAAACACATGAAAACTGAAAGAGGCTTTGATTCGCAAGAGTCTTTGACATGGTTGCGGGAATCTCTCTTTGGCCATGTGATCTTAAGCTTTTGAAATTTGATAAACGTTTTTAAACGTGGATAAACACCGTTTTCGAGATTTTGTGAGATCGACTATTTTTCGAAAGTAGCTTAGAACGGAAAAGCAAGCGTCGAAAAAAATCGCCAAAAATTGTTTTTAACTAGTGTAGTCTTTTTTGCGTTAATATCAACATTAATCACTGTAATCCGTGCAGTACACGATTTTTGGTAGCTCGCCAAAGATGTTCCGCTTTTTTTTGGCGCACCCGGTATTTGGAGCAAGTGTAGTCATAACATAGTGCTACCCAAAATCATAAGTTGCTCATGAAAAAAAGGTTATATCACAAAATTAAAGATAATATTGCATTATAGGTGCTACACGAAAGGTGGCTTGGAGGAGCATCGCAAGACACACCCAAACGTTGAGGATATTCAATGTAAGCATTGCACAGAAACCTTTCCGAACAAAAGGGTAATGCTCATACATCGTAATCGTGAGCATTACGGGAGAATAAACAAGTGTGAAGAGTGTGGCAAGGATTTTACATCAGAACGTCTTCTTGGGAGACACATGGAGGTAGGATGAAGGTTTTATGCTTTGCTTCAGCCGCCCTTCTTTGTGTACACTCTTTTTTATTAAATAAGAACTAAGTTTATAAAAACATTGCGGGCTCGGTTTATGGCAAATATACGAAATCATCGTTCAAAGTGTGGTTCATTCTTTGTCATCGCTATATAGGTGCTTTGTTCTTAAGATATCTTTTTTAGAACTTTATATCTTTTCTTGAGGAGTATGATATATAGCGTTATTGAATATCGCCATATTTTGAGTGATACTCTCGTTCATCAACACAGTTTTAGACCTCAATGGTCTTTTAGGCCTCAGAAAATACTGTAACAGCAATTTTCCTATTGTTTAGAACGATAGGAAGATTTGGACATCGCGAGGCTCAGTCAAAATTTTCCTGTTCGTATAAAAAGAAAAGAGAGTATTAGTTTAAATCTGCAAATGAAGTTTGTCTATTTGTCTTGACAAGACTATTTAAACTATAAATCAATTTCGCAGTAAAAAATCTTAATTTGAAGTCCACTTCCCAAAATTTCCATCTTGAATTTTAAATTTAAACTTCTGTTTGGAAAGACTCATTCAGCAAGACGATTATCAAAATAATAAACTTCCAGCAGTGTTTTTTTAAACATAAAAGTTTGAGATCGCTGTGGCGCAAAACCTTGTATTTCGTCGCCATATTATTCCTTACTCCTCTAAATTTTTGCTGCGAATTGAAGCCGGTGTTGTCTGAGAGTTAACGCAATTTTCTCCATGAATAAAATTAAAATAACATTTTACTTTTAATTTTAACGAAACACGAATGAAATTGCGAACATTTTGATACAAACACTTAGGAAAATGAAGCCCCTCCCTGTTGTTATTTTGTTATGCAAATTTTGTTTATTTGATTTGTTAACGCTTTTAGACCCCATTTTTATGAACCTGTGCAATGAAAATCTATACTTATCAGTGTTTTGAGCTTTTTAAGCCATTACCGTAAATACCAATGTATAAGACGAGGTTTTGAGACCCAACATTTGGCTTCAAAAAGAGCACTCGACTTATCCAAGGAGTACAAAAAATTCACAAAAATATTTTCTCTGAAACGGGTAGACACCCTTCAAAACGCCTTATTTATTGCTGTAAACAAAAATACTAAATTTTGGGTTCCCCGTGTGGGGGGTCGTCTTATACACAGGTTTTTACTGCGGTGTTTGTTTTTATGAAAGGCACCATAAATCAATCATAAATAAATAGATCTGGTAGAAGAGTGTAGATGCAGAGACTCGGTTAGACAGTGACTAGATTTTGGCCAGAGGTAATCTTTTCAGACTTTGTAAATGTATGACGGAAGTTTGTCTGAATTGAGTCGTTTCGTAAAAATCTATAATTTCATTAATAGGTACACGAGAGAGCAAAGATGATGTTTGAGTGCGAAATTTGTCAATTGTTGTTTAAATCAAAAATTCTCAAGATGAAGCATTGGTATCAACACAAAAGCGTACTTTGTAAGTGTAGCAGGTGTTACATCATCATTCCGAAGGACGTGTTGGAGGAGCACAAAGTGGTTCATTTGCAGCTCAAAACACGGGTGAATAAAAGTTGCCGTTTGTGTGGCCAAGTTCTTGAGTCGGTGGAGGATATTTACAAGCATTGCATGGAGCACCACGATGTGAATGACACTCATGTTTCTAATGCGTATTGTGAAAGCCCGATGGTCGATTCGCTTCCTTCTGATTATGCTCCAAAAGAGCAGGTTTGCCCCATTTGTCAGGAGCAGTTTAAGCGTGAAAAAGATTGGACCATGCACATGGAAGCGCATGATTTCTGCAAGGAAACTGCCGTTAAATGCAATTCATGCCAAGGGTTATTCTACGATAGAACAAGATTTATGAAGCATGTGGATAAGTGCACTAAAGGTAAAATGAAACCTCCTGTTCGACGTGGCTTACAAACTGCTGGTGTGGAGCCACGAGGCAGCTCAAAAACTTCTGCTGAAGTAAAGACAGAGGTCAACAACCAACAAAGAAAGATTTCAAAACGTCTAGCGTCAAAACGCAACACCCTGAAAGATGTCATCCAGTCATTGTTACCCAAAACAAGTCCAGCAAAAAGTGATGTATCAGAAAGTAGAGTTTTGAACGTGGCAGCAGAGAAGCAGGGAGTTGTTGTCGAAGATTTAACAGCCAGGGCACATCCAAAAGACAATCTCTGCGACCGACCTATCATGTGCACACTTTGCTGTCATTTCTTCGACTCGCCGGCTGGACTCTTGTATCATTTATTAACAGCTTGCGACGAAATAATCGAGCAAAGGTGCTGGCGTTGCCACGAGGAATTTGATGGCGACCGAAACCTTAATTTTCATTTCAAGGCGAATAACTGCCCTGTAAATGAGACCGTTAACATTGAATTGGGTGATCAATTCTTGAACTGGTTTTCGTGTGGAGAATGCGACAGGCGTTTTAGTACTGAAGATGCTCGCAGTGGGCATTTCGCTCAGCATCACGAGCAGGGTTTGTACCACTGCGAAAGGTGCCCTCAAGAATTTACTTTCAGATTCCAGTTAGAAAAACATGTGCATGCTCATTGTGTAAAAGATGGACCTGGGAACATTTGTGTTGTTTGCAGTGAAACCTTTGGGCAACTGTTTGATTTGCAGGAGCATACGAAGGGACATAAATTGCTTGTCTTACAAAGATGAGAACTGGAGGCTTAACCCCTGGTTTGTTCACAATTTATAGGAAAACTCTATCCATCGGGATTTTGAAGTTGGTAAAAGGCCATTAACAAACCAATTTGATTCAAAAGAAACGCTTAACACAGTCAACTCCGTTCTGCCGACATCATTGATTCCACTATAAATCTTGGCGGATACGGGAGAGAGGGGGAATAGCGTTATATCGAGGGTTCCTTTTGAACAATTTTTGTTTCATCCATTGTTTAACTGTATTAAGGTCTCCAAGATAAGTGCATAATTAAGTGTGCCTTTACTCCCCGAGAATATGATGCCTTACCTTTACCTACCCTATTTAGCAATGGGAATGGGCCATATGGCTATTCCAGGGGTGAATAGGTTAAAGGACATGTTTTAAAGGCTATAGATACGTTTAATTATATCAATATCTAAAAAAAACTTGTTTTGTTAACATTTTGCTGTATGTTTTGTAATCAATGCCTTGGGAAATATTTATTTGCTTTACACTGTTCAGCAATTGAGAATGGGCCATACAGCTACTCCAGGGGTGAATAGGTTAAAGGACATGTTTTAAAGGCTATAGATACGTTTAATTATATCAATATCTAAAACAACTTGATTTGCTAACATTTTGCTGTATGTTTTTTAATCAATGCCTTGGGAAATATTTATTTGCATTCGAGAAATAACCATCAATTATAATAATCTTAGGGGTCTTTGATTTTTATTTTAGTGACATCAGGCCTCGAAGGGGGTGAGGCTCTATCCCAGGCCAAGATAAGACAATTGTGAATTTCCTAAAAGCCTTGAAAACAAAACATCTTGCAAAATATTTACCAATCATTTTTATTGCATTTTTAAAGTTGAAGTGTAAGTTACTTCACCTTTGAAATATGTTTCTTTCTTGGTTCATTTTGAGAAGGTTTTTGAATGCATCGATTTTGGTTCTTCATTTGCTCTTTGTTTATATTTGTGAAAGCACGTGTTGTTTGAAAATATTTAGCGCCAAATATTGAAATCGAGGCAGATGCTCGCTTGAAACAACATACAACTGCAACAACAAAAGATGGATGCTGAATTTGTAAACCGCGCTGAAGTTTGGCTGAAACAAATTTGTTTTTGAGGGTATTGAAGAGGTAAAAGTTACATATTACAATTTAATGTTTATAATTTGTGTTTTTTATCTTCATAATTTGAGGTGATTATCATTGCCACTCACACCACAAGAGCAGGACGGGCTGATGGACCCCACACAACCAACAGACGAGAAGCATCAGCAGTCATGTCAGAGAGGAAAGAAGGATAGGGCACATACAGTTTCTTATTTGCACACCGAGAACCGAGATTTTCAAAAGAATGATGGGAAAACAATAGGCTTAAACAAACGAGCAATGCTCATACACCATGAAATGAAACGAAACGAAACGAATGAATTTAAATGAATTTTTTAAAAAGTGGTGCAGCATTTTCTCGTTTCTTTTTAAAACCCATAATTCTTACAGCTTTTCTTTGAGTTATTTCCATATTGGAGAGTTGATTTTGTACCATACCCCAAATTAATAAACCATTGTCCTAATAAGATTTTACTAATGCATTATAGATTGTGATAAGAGAACCATTCGATACATAGTGTCTCATCTTTGACAAAATGCCAATTCTTTTGCTAATTTTTTATTTCTTAATTAATTTTTAATTTTTAGCTAATTTTTAATTTTTTTACTAAAATTTGATTTCTTGACATTTAAATTTAATCTGTTAGTTATAAGCCAATCAGCCATCTTATTTAATTCAGTCAGCAAAACTGCAACCCCTCCCCAGGTTGGAAACTTTGCTAACTGCGCACCGAATCAAGTAAATGTAAGAAATTTTTACGCACCAACTTTATATTCCCATTGTGCACCAAATTCGCATGTCTTCAAAAGTTGCATGTGGTAGGCCAAAGCCTCTTGTGTTGAATCACATTCAGCAGCATTATATTTTCCATTTTTAGATGTACACCAAATGAGCACATGCCTATTGAAATTGACTGAGCATAATGTGCACCGCGCACCAGAAATGCCATATTTGCGCACCAAAATCTCAAACATGCACCGAATATATCTGGTGCGCAATACAAAGTTTCCAACATGGACCCCTCCTAATATGACAAAACTACAGGGAAACAACAGTTGATTCCTCTTCCATTGCATTGGATTCTGCTGCAGTTTTGTTTTTACACAGATGTATACCATGATTGCAATGGGGAATTTTTTTTAGCTATCATAAACTCCCCTTAATTTTACAAGCAGAACCTGAATTTGATGCTCACTTAATCCTCCATGCAGGGGGGATTTTTTCACAAACATTCCCTTTCTTAAAGTTTTTAGTTATTGGGAGGTATACTGTGTACGGTATTATTTTTGTTTCTTTGCAGTGAGAGTGAAAGTTTTATTTGGAGCACACTTTGTCATTTAAAAATGGCTGATGATGATTTGAATGCATCATCTAACCCTCAACCACCTCCACTGACAGCAGAAGAAAAAGAGATTTTGGAGTTTGACAACATTGGTATTTTACTAATTTCTTTTAAGGATTAATGATTTTTCACTTTTTGTTTTGATAGTATTAGATAGTATTAGATATCAAAACATAACATAAGTTTTTACCAAGATTTAAAACATTTTTTTAAGCACTTGTAGCATAGAGTTTTACCAAGGTTGTTGTTGTACTATATTTTATTTTGTACAAGCATACTACACCACTAACAACATGGCTGTTGTTATTATTATTGTTGTTATAATTGTGATTTGTAGAGTTTGTAAAAGTTCAACTTATAACAAATAAAGATGTGCTTTTGAAATAATCAGTCATGTACCTCTGGTCAATCCTTGTTGATTATTTAATTTCAAATAATTAGTGCAAATTTTAAATATTTAATTTCTAATAATTAGTGCATGGTTAACTCATTTTTAGGGGATACGGCCTACAGTAAGAAATGGGTGCTGGCTGTTTTACTGCATTTTATAAGGGATTTTAAAGAAGAAAATTCAAAGAATGTTAAAGGATCTGCAAACAGTGACAAATCAAATCCAAACAATGAGATTGGAATGGACCCTGTTCTGGAAGAAAAACTGTGTGAGCTGTGGGACATGACCATGGATTCAGTAAGTTTTAAATTTTTCCTTAATTAAATTTTTATGTAGACATCCATGAAGGTAATGTTTAGTTATAATGTATTTGGCAGCTGGAACTTTTTTGATAATTTTGATTGATAATGCAGGTTACCAAAAGAATCTCTGCTTGCTGGTCTGTAGCCTGAAATATGTTTCCTGGGCTGTAGCTTGAAATATGAGGCTAAAAGTTTTTATTTGTACTCAAAACGATGTCTGAATATATGGCAAAATTAGAGTTTGGGATATCAGCTAGTCATCTGCACCCACGTTTACCTGTCCAAAACTGGAAATTAAAATGTCTCATTTTGTGTTTTTTTAAGTCAATAGGAATGCAATTTCCAGTTTGTGTTTTGACATTAAAGCAATGTGCTTGCTCCAACTTTTAAAGACTTTGGTCAATGAATCTTTTCACATTTCAAACTTCAAAGGCACCATTAAAGCAAGTAGTATGTTATTGTTTTAATGTCAAAACACAGACTGAAAATAACTGATTTTTGTTCAAATAACAAATCAGACTAAATCAAATAATGAATTGTCCAATAATTGGCAAGAAAATAAATTTATTTGAATGCTTCTTGCCCATAATTTTGGATTTTTCAAAATTACTTTGATAACGTCAAAAGAGAAGTGAGTTTTCCCATTCATAACATTGAAAAGAATTAGAAGAGAAGCAATGTAAAGACCACTTAATGATATTTGTATAGTGTTGGTATGGTGTTTTGGTGCATTTAGCAATAGTTCAACATGACTCTTTCAATACTATGTAATATCTTATATATGTTTTGCGATTATTGAATGATGGCTTTATCAGCAATTTAATGTCATTGTTGTTACTAACTAATATTTTAAAACTAATTTTTCAGGATGTCTCGAGATACATGCACAGTGAAGGTGCAATTGATTTGATGTTAGAGTTCATCCTTAACACAGCATCTTTGAGGAAACTGGTGAGTTTAGCACCAACATTAGTTTGTCTCTGTCTCAGTTTATTTTGACAATCCAAAATAAACAGTTTAATTCTTGTTGCGTTTTCCTTGACTTACTAAGGCAATTATTGTAAATCATTAGATACACCACTGTTGCAAAAGATTTGAATATCATGGCAGATTCCATGAGTCACTTGGGACTGGTTCCATTTGTACTTAACTGAAAGGACTCAGTGTGTTCGTTGGAGAAAGGCTTTCTCAACATTTAGTACTTCTTCTGTTTTTGTTTATAAACTATGTTCCAAAATTTTATGCAGTATTTCATTTAAAAAAGAGGCGATGAAGAAAAGGAACTGTTAAATTGTGGAAACTCAGCTTGTTTTATCACAAATGCACCTCCCATGATTGGGCAGGAGTGTGCCGTGGAGATTTTATAAACCCACTCATCTTTAATGTTCAAATTTTTGTGTAGACTCAACATTAATGTTATTAAGGATAATTTTAAATATCTAACCCCACATCAAAGCATTTTTGCTCAAAATCGTCCCCATGTTTAGAGAATTTACTGTTTTCAAACCCATCTTTATTGGTGGCACACACCGATACAAAATTTACAAAATACAAAATTTTTGTGTAGCCCCAACATTAATGTTGTGTTTCACTTCAAAGCCTCCATTATTAAGAATAATTTTAAATATCTAACCCAGCACCAAAGCATTTTTCCAAATCCAACCCTTGTTTAGAGAATTTACTGACTTCAAACCCATCCTTATCGGCGGCACAGACCGGGCTTGTTTTTGGGGATATTTCAGAAGGAAATTCTTCTAAAATTCTCTTGATTCCTACTGCTTTTTTAGTTAACATTTTTTATGCTGCAAGTCATTTTGAAATTAACTTTAGCTATCATTTTATTGATTTCTGTCTGCTTGTGTAATTCTTTTACAGGAAATTTGTTTGGGAATATTGGCGAACATGGCTTGTACACCGGATGTTTGCAAAGCCATCGTGGAACATTCAAAACTAAGGTATTTTTCAAGCCAAGGGGTAAGCTTATAATAAGATATTAGATCATTTAAAATGATACCTTAATTGGCAACAATTTTCGCGGGTATTAATTTTTGAAAATTTCGCCAAAATTTGCCAAACGCGCGAAGTTATGTACCTGAGAGAAGTCCCAAAAAAGAAATTCACGAAAATAGGTACCCAGGGAGTTTTATCTTTTAGTATAATTAGCAGTTTTGAATCATAATTTTCTATTCATTTCAAAATTTCGCAAAAATAAGCACCAGCAAAAGGCACAAACAGATCGCTCGCAAAAATTAGCACCAATACGGTATATTCTAGCCTTCGTAATTAAAAGGGATAAAACAGTAGAATTTTTAATATTCTGACATTTTACTATAAGTTATTGCTACACTTAAATCTGTTGATGCGACGTAACCTGGTTTTGTTTTTAAATATTTTATATTGTTTTTAACCTGAATGCGTACGAGAATGTCAAATGTTTTACTCTATTGTAGGGTCATATCAACTGCTAGCAAGCAAAGTAAAGCATCAATTTTATTTAATAAATGCAGACGAAATTTCAAGAGCTACAATATTAATTTCATTATTTTTATTATTTTGTTATTATAGATAATTCTAACCTTTTATTGATAACTTTCATTTTTAAACGTAATTTGGGAAATAAAATTTAGATTGAATTTTTCCAAGCTTTTGCGAGAAATGTAGTTGAGCTTTCTTCGGAAATGTCTTGTAATAACCGATAAATGATTCATGAGATCTAAAACGGTATCTATGTGTATGTCTATATATATATATATATATATACCCGGTAACTAAAAAACTATCTTCGTTTGTAAGGTTGTAATTCGAAATCCGTGTGGCTACGAATTTAAAATTGTACTTGATAAACGACGCTCGAAGGGCAAACGACGTTTTTTCCTCTATTAAAACAACCTGCTTGCTCCAATGCCGACTTGGGAGTTAATTCGAAACGATTCTCTGATCAAACGTTTCTTCACTTTTGTCGATTTGCGCTTGTAACCTCACGGATTTTGAGTTACGCAGAGTTTTTTAGTCACCTTATATGTGAATGCAATCTAACACGTAATCTGAAGCAAGTTATAGCTTTGTTTGAAAAGAGTTGAGCGAGTATAGAACTGTTTTTTGTCCTCATTTATGCTGTTTGTATCTTTTTCTTATTAAAGCGATGTTACACTATTCCATATTGATAATCCTGATGTCCGAACGCTGACAGAATTGAACAGGTACGAAGGTGTTTTCAGCATTGCAGAGCAAGCAAGGGAGAATTTTGTACAATGAAAGATTTAGATCTTGTTGCTCTTGCGCATAACAATGCGATTTTTGATATGAAGGAATAGATTTCACACCTCTGAGTGCACTCAATAGAATAAAAATAAACACAAACAGTAAAACTTTGTGGTTTTGTCTGTAGTTGTTTTCTTGGCTTTGTTTCAAGGTGTGAAATTAACCTTGTGGTTTTGTCTGTTGTTGTTTTCTTGGCTTTGTTTAAAGGTGTGAAATCAACTTTATGGTTTTAACTGTTGTTGTTTTCTTGGCTTCGTTTAAAGGTGTGAAATCTAGTCTTTAGTGTGATCAATTGCATTGTCATATTCAAAACTGAATCCTTTGTTTCACAGAATTATTTCTCTGTAGGTCTTTACCCTTTCAGTGTCCCCATAGAGAGAATTCTGTAAAGCAAAATATTGGGTTTCACACTTTAAAGAACGGGTTTCACACTTTCAACGAAGCCAAGCTAATCATAATAGATTTTTCTGTTTATTGTAATTTAATCGAGTGCACTCAAAGGTGTGAAATCAATTTTTTTAATTCTTGTCAAGCTTAAAACCGCATATTTTGTTTGTGTTACAAAATATCCCGTTGTTTACACCAATAGCAACTTTATATACACTAGTTCTAAAGCTTCAAAGGATAAATGCTTATCTGTTATATATGTGTTTATTATTTGGCCTGATATATTTTAGACATTTCACATATGTTTTATTTTAGATATATTTTCTAAGGCCTGTGGATTAGCTTGAAATAAGATATTTTTACAAATTATCTTACATGGGTTTTATATGTTTATTGGAAACATGAGAATAAAAGATACTCATTATGATTACTGGTAATTGATTGCCTGATAACTAACGAACATTTCCAGACGTCATTGATCTTAAACGCGAATGTTGCAGTGGGGAAATATTTGAATTTCTCCGTTTGTTTGAAATGCAAGAAATTTTTGAATTTTGTACGGTTCAATATTTGAAGGGAGGTCTTCAACAACTCACAGTCAATGACGACTTCAATGATTTATGAGGATGCATTGACCATCAGGTAATGTTCGGGCTTTATTTGCCAAATTAGACAAGAATTGAAAAGGTGCAGTTCTTAAAGGATGCAAGGATTAAAAACTCTTCAATGACGAACTGCTCTGTTTTTGTTTTTTCAAATTATCGACTACCGGGGATATCTCGGCTCGTACACTTGTATTTTTCATAAATGAGGTCTCAGATTGTTTGTTAGTTATCATACTTTCTATTGCAGTTAATCATATGAAACTTTGTACTCACATTTTTGCAATAAAGTTGCAAAACCAACATAAGATTTTTTGGGACCGTCGCCATTATAAATTGTTGTATATGATATGATTGAAATATTTATTTTTTACACATTAAAACCCTATTTGTGGAGATGAACTTCTGAACAAATATATATTATA